>JAAFCE010009127.1:11410592-11426416 GCA_013389805.1 Trigoniulus corallinus
TAGTGTGATATTATCTCTCCTATACATCATAAAACTGTAAATTTTTGGGAGAATGAAGGGAATATGGAAGTGCAATTGTGTGAAAAATGGCTTGGATGCAGTGTTAATCAAAACTGAGATATAGTGAACGGAAAATATAAAGTTTTTCCATTGATATCAATCAGAAAACCCACTTTGTGCAATATTTTCTCTCCTATTCATAATACAACTGTAAATTTCAGCCAGAATGTATGGAATGTACTACTCCAGAAATGTACAAAACGACATGGCTGTAGCTTAATAGAAATTGAGATAAAGCAAAAAGAAAAATGAGATTTTTTATTGAAATAAATGGAAAATTACACTTTCTGCAATATTTTCTCTCTTATACATCTTTGAACTGTAAATTTTTACCAGAATGTAGGAAATCTGGTATTCCAATAATGGGCAAAACAGAATGTGTGTAGCTTTAATAGAAATTGAGATATTCCAAGATGAAAAATTAAATTTTTCCATTAAAATCATTGGGAAAACACACTTTGTTAGGAACGTGGTGCTCAAATCATGTACAAAAAGCATGGCTGTAGCTTTAATAGAAATTGAAATACAGCAAAAAGAGAAATCAAGTTTTTCCATTAAAATCAATTAAACAACAAACTTTTTGCGTTTTCTCCCTTAAAAATAATAGTAGTCTAAATTTTGGCCAGAATGTCAGGAATGTGGCACCCTAATTACATGCAACACGAAATGCCTGTAGCTCAAATAGAATTTGTCATAATGCAATAACCAAATAAAGTATTTCCATTGAAATCAATCATAAAATGCACTTTGTGCAATATAATCGTTACTATACGTAATAGAACCATAATTTTTTTTACAGATAGTTAAGAATGCGGAACTCCAATAATTTGCAAAACGGCGTGGCTGTAGCTTTAATGGAAATTGACATATAGCAAAAAGAGAAATAAAGTTTTTCCGTTTAAATCATTGAAAAAACACGTATTTTTCGTTTTTTCTCTTATACATGATGAAAATGGAAATTTTGGAAAGAATATATGGAAAGTGGTACTATAATCACGTGCAAAGTAGCATACCTGTAGCTGTAATAGAAATTGAGATATAGAAAAAAAATGAAGATTTTTAATTGAAATCCACAGGAAATCCCACTTTCTGTGATATTTTCTCTCTTATACATCATAGAACATTAAATTAAGGCCAGAATGTAGGGATCTGACACTCCAATTGTGTGCAAAACGGCATGGCTGTAGCTTTAATAGAAATTGAGATATAGCAAGAAGAAAAATGGAATTTTTTCATTGTAATTAATATGAAAACACACTTTGTGCGATATTCTCTTCCCTATTCATAATAGAGACATAATTTTTTTCCAGAATATTGGAAATGTGGTTCTTATATCATCTGCAAAACGGCATGGCTGTAGCTATAATGGAAATTGAGATATAGAAAAAAATAAAGATTTTTCATTGAAATCAATAGAAAACACTTTGTGCGACATTTTCTTTCCTATACATAGTGAAATCATTAGTTTTTTGCTAGCAATCATGTGCAAAGTGACATGGTAGTAGCTTTAATAGAAATGGAGATATAGAAAAAAAGATAAATGGAGATTTTCAATTGAAATCAATAAGAAAGCACTTTTTGTGTGATATTTACTTTCATCTATGTAGTGGAACCATACATTTTTCCAGAATGTTTGGAATGCAGTACTCCAATCCTTTGCAAAATTGCATGGAAATTGAGATATAGCTAAAGGAAAATTGAAGTTTTATCATCAAAATCACATGAAAAAAACACTTTTTGTGTTTTCTCTGCTATGCATCATAGAACTGTAAAGTTTGGCCAGGATGTACAGAATGTGAACTGCAATCATGTGCAAAACGGTATGGCTGTAACTTTAATAGAAATTGAGATACAGGAAAAAGAAAAATTTTTTTCAATTAAATGGAAAAACACACTTTGTGCGTGTTCTCTCCTATACGTGATAGAACTGTAACTTTTTGCTGGAATGTCTAGAATGTGGTACTCCAATTACTTGCATAATGGCATGCCTGTAGCTTTAATAGAAATTGAAATATTGCAATAACAAATATGATATATTTCCATTGAGATCAACGGAAAACACACTTTGTGCAATGCATTCTTTCCTATACATAATAGAACCATAATTTTCTTCCAGAATGTTGGGAATGAGGTACTCTAATCATGTGCCAAACGGCATGGCTGCAGCTTTAATTGAAATTGAGATATAGTTTTTCCATTGAAATCAAATGGAAAACACACTTTGTTCGTTTTCTTCCCAATACATGATAGAAATGGAAATATTCGCCAGAATGCAGGGAATATGGCACCCTAATCACTTGCAAAATGGCATAACTGTAGATTTATTAGAATAAAAAAAAATAAAGTTTTTGAATTGAAATCAACAGGAGAACACAATTTGTGCAATATTTTCTCTCCTATACATCATAGAACAGTTAATTTAGGCCAGAGTGTAGGGAATGTGACACTCTACTTCTTTGCAAAGCGGCATGGCTGTAGCTTCAAATCGAAATAAGATATTACAAACAAATATTCCACAAATTCTCTACTATACATGATGGCACTGTAAATTATTTTTAGAATGCAGGGAATATGGCATGCCAATCATGTGCACAATAGGATGGCGGCATATTTAACACAAATTGAGATATTGCAATAGAGAAATGGAGTTTTTCTATTGAAATCAATGAAAAAACCCACTTTGTGCGATATTTACTTTCCTATACACAATAGAAGCATAAATTTTTGCCAGCATGCTGGGAATGTGGTACTCAAATTTGGTGCAAAGAGGCATGGCTGTAGTTTTAATAGAAATGGAGATATAGCAAAAAGGAAAATGAAGTTTTTCCATTAATATCAATTAGAAAGCACACTTTGAAGGATTTTTTCTCTCCTATATAAAAAAAGGTGTAAATTTTTGTCAGAATGTTGGGAATGTGGTACTTCAATCATGTGCAAAACGACATGGCATTAGCTTTAATAGAAATTGAGATATCGCAAAATGGAAAATGAAGCTTTTCCTTTAAAACAATATAAAAACACATTGAGTGTTTTCTCTACTATGCATGATAGAACTGTAAATTTTAGTCAGAATGTAGGGAATTCTTTACTCTCATCATGTTTAAAAAAGCGTGGCTATACCTTTAATAGAAATTGAGATGTTGCAAAACAACAAATAAAGATTATCCACTGAAATCAAAGGGAAAATACACTTTGTGCAATATTTTCACTCCTATACATGATAGAACTCTAAGTTTTGGCAAAAATGTATGTAATGTGGCACTTCAATCGTGGACAAAACGGCATCGGTGTAGCTTTGATAGAAATTAAAATGTTACAAAAGGAAACGAAAGAAAAGTTTTTCCATTGAAATCAATGGGGAAACACACTTTGTGCAGTATTTACTCTCCTTTACAGAATCGAACCATAATTTTTTTCCAGAATGTTGGGAATGTGGTACTCCAATTATAGCAAAATAAAAAAATGAAGATTTTCATTGAACTTTATGCAATATTTTTTTTGTTATTCATGATAGAACTGTAAATTTTGGCCAGAATGTATGGAATGTGGTATTCCAAACATGGGCAAAACGGCATGGCCAAAGCTTAATAGAAACTGATATATTAGAAGAAGAAAAATGAATTTCTACCTTTGAAATCAATGGAAAAACTCCCTTTGCCCAATTTCTCTCCAATACATGATAGAACTGTAAATTTTTGCTAGAATGTAGTGAATGTGGTTTTCCAATCATGTGCAAAGCGGCATGGCTGTAGCTTTAATAGAAATTGAGATATATAAAAAAGAAAAATGACGTTTTTCCATTTTAATTAATGGGAAATCGTGCTTTGTGCAATATTTTCTCTCCTATACATCATAGAACCAAAAGCTTTTTCCAGAATGTTAGGAATGTGGTACTCCAATAACGTGAATGCAGGCATAGCTGTGGCTTTAAAAGAAATAAAGATATTATAAAAAATAAATAAAGATATTTCCATTAAAATCAATGGAAAAACACACTTTTTGCATTTTCTTTCCTATACATGATAGAACTGTACATTTTGGCCAGTGTAGATAATTTAGCACTCCAATCATGTGCAAAATGGCATGCTGTTGCTTTTATAGAAATTGAGATATTGCAAAATGAAAATTGTAATTTACTGTAATTTATGGGAAAACACACTTTGTGTTATATTTTCTCTCCGATAAATAATAAACCCATATATTTTTGCCAGAATGTTGGGAATATGGTACTCCGATCATGTGCAAAACGGCATGGCTCGAGAGTTAATAGAAACGATATATGTTAAAAAGAAAAGTGAAGATTTTACATTGATATCAATGGGAAAACACACTTTGTGCGATATTTTCTCTCCTATATAAAATAGAACTTTTAAATTTTGGCTGAATATTGGGAATGTGGTACTTCAATCATTTTCAAGACAGCCTAATTATAGCTTTAATGGAAATTCGCATATAGCAAATAAAAAAAAAATGAAGTTTTTTATTGAAATTAATGGGAATACACACTTTTTGTGAAATTTTCTTTCCTATACATAATAGAACCATAATTTCTTGCCTGAATGTTGGGAATGGGGTACTCCGATCATGTGCAAAAGAAATAGCATAAAAAAAAAGATATCGCAAAAGGAAAAAAAGAGTTTTTCCATTAAAATCAATGGGAAAAAAAAACTTTGTGTGATATTTTCTTTGCTATACCTATCAGAACCATGAATATTTAACAGAATGTTAGGAATTTGGTGCTTCAATCATTTGCAAATTGGCATGGCTGTAGCTTTAATAGAAATTCAGATATGTCAAAAAGCAAAATGAAGTTTTTTCTTTGAAATGTAAGGGAAGAAACACTGTGCGATTTCTCTCCTATACATGATAGAAGTGAAAATTTTGTCAAACATGTACGGAATGAGGCACTCCAATCATATGCAAAACGGCATGGATGCAGCTTTAATGGAAATTGAGATATAGCAAACAGAAAAGAATGGAGATTTTCTATTGAAGTCAATAGCAAAACATACTTTGTGTGATATTAATTCTCCTGTACATCATAGAACTGAGAATTTTTAGAAGAACGTAGGGAATGTGATACTCTTATCATTTGCAAAATGGCATAACTGTAGCTTGAATAGAAATGGAGATATAGCGAAAAGTACAATTAAGTTTTTCAATTTAAATCCATGAAAACACACACTTTCTCTGATATTTTTTTTCCTATATATATAAAATAGACCCATAATTTTTTTCCTGAATGTCAGGAATGGGGAACTCAAATCATTGGGAAAACGTCATGGCTGTATATTTAATGGAAATTGAGATACAGCAAAATGAAAAATTAATTTTTTACATCGAAATAAAAAAAACATACTTTGTGCAATATTTTCTCTCCTATATAAAATAAAGCTGTAAATTTTTGCAAGAATGTTCAGAATGCAGTACTGCAATCATGTGCAAAACGTAATAGCTGTTGCTTTAATTGAAATTGAGATGTAGCAAAAAGGAAAATTAATTTTTTTCCATTGAAATCAATATGAAAACACATTTGTGCTTTTTCTCTCCTATATATGATAGAAATGCAAATTTTAGCAAAATGTAGGGAATGTGTTACTGCAATCACAAGCCAAACGCGATGGCTGTATCTTTAATAGAAATTGAGATAAAGCAAAATAAAAAATGAAGTTCTTCCAATTGAAATAAAACGGGAAAACGCTCTTTGTGCGTTTTCTCTGATATACATGACAGAACTGCAAATTTTTGCCAGAATGTAGGGAATGTGGTAATCCAATCATGTGCAAAATGGCATGGGTGCAGATTTAACAGAAATTGAGATACAGCAAACAGTAAAATGAAGATTTTCCATTAAAATCAATGAGAAATCACTTTGTACAATATATTCTCTCCTATATATCATAGAATTGCAATGTAACGTGGATATAATGTGGATGTGATGTGGAACTCCAATTCTGTGCAAAGTGGCATGGCTGGAGCTTTAATAGAAATTAAGATTTTGCAAAAAAAAATTATGAAGTTTTTTTATTAAATTCAATGGGAAAACACACTTTGGGCTGTATTTTCTCTCCTAGACATGACAGAACTGAAAATTTTTTCCACAATGTAGGAAATCTGGTTCTCCAATCATGTGCATAATGGCATTGCAGTAGCTTAAATTGAAATTGAGATATAGCAAAAAGAAAAATTAAGTTTTTCCATTTAAATCAATGGGAACTCACACAATGTGTGGTATTTTCTCCCCTTTCCATCATAGAAATGTAAATTTTTGCCACAATGTAGGAAATGTGATACTCCAAACATGTGGAACACCGCATGGCTGTAGCTTTAATAGAAATTGAGATAATGCAAAAGAAATGAAGTTTTTCCATTGAATTTATTGAGAAATCCTACTTTCTGCATTATTTTCTCTCCTATATGGGATAGAACTGAAAATTTAGGCCAGAATGTATGCAATGTGGTACACCAATCATTGCCCTTACACATGCTATACTTTATGCTGCAGGAAATTGGCATAGGTGTAGCTATGATGGGGATTAAAAAAAGTAAAAATATTTCCCATACATAAACATTAAGAGAAACGGCTAAACATTTCAAGGAACAGAAATTTAACTGAATAAATTTCTTCTCCTACATTTCTCCACTACAAGGACACAATCAACAATGTATGTGAATTACTGCCAGTAGATAAGAATATCAGGATTTCAAATTAATAAAAAGCTTTAAACCTGTATCTTTAATGTGCCATAAAAATATTAAAAAAAAACATTATGATTATCACCAAAAATCATGTGAAATGTAAAATTTTGCTTGCATTTCACTACTGTACATCCTAGAAAGTAAATACATTGCCAGAATGTTTACACTGTTATGGCTGTTTGGCTTATTTCCCAATCCGTTATCATAAACTGTTATAGCTGCTTGGCTTATTCTCTAGCACACTATCATTACATAGAATACAAACCAAAGCTTTAAACTTTCTCATACAGGCCTAATGTAATATTTTATAATTTCCAGCCCTTTTAGTCAATTCGTTTCATTTTTAAATTTCACTACTTTTTTCAATGCAGTGTAATATTATTAGGAAGTTTCAAAAAACCTGCTTTTGTAGATAGTGTAAAATGATTTTGCATTGAAAATCACACTAAGAATTAACTTATTTTGGATTTTTAGAAGGCTAAATCCCTTCTAGAATGCATACAATGTCAAAGTACATGCTTATGAAAAGCAAGGTTGTTACTGCTTTAACACAAACAAACTGCAAGACACATTTCCTATTCATAGCCATGAGAGAAATGGTAAGGCTTTTAAATTTCCAGAACTAATAATCATTTCACACGTTTTCTTGCATCTCTCCACTGCTAACAATATGATGTGTTACTGTTTTTGTTGTTAATAATAAGTTTGAAACTTCAGATTTTTAGATTTTCAAACATATTGATTAAACACAAAGTGAGAGTTTTTAAACTAAGGGTTTTTTTCTGTTTGGAAACCAATATAAAAATTATCATTACAAAAAATTTTCACTTCTGTGCATCAGTGTGTTCTAATTTATTGCCAGAATGAATAGAAAGCTATATTCAAGACAGTTTCACAGTAGTACATGTTTGGCATATTAGAATTTGAAAAGCTGTTAAATGCAATTCCCATACTTGCTCATTCAGGCAACATGTGATATTTTTCAATTTCCAGTGCATTTAGTCTTTGCACTCATTTTGCCACATCTCTCCACTTCTACCCACACGATGCATCTAAATATTTCACAGTAGGAAAACATCCCAGGGTTAAACATTATTAGTCATTTTCAAACCCATATCCTTTTCACAAAGTAGTAATTTAAAAGGAAGATGCATTTTACCATGAAAACCATGGGAAAAGTGATATATTTCACTCACATTTCTCTCTCCTATACATTGCACTTATTCCTAATCAAATTTTTGAAACACTTCATTAATAATTGGATGAAGTATTCACATAAGTGATTTCAACCTTCTTGACTCATTGCATAGTAGGGAAAGTTTTCAACTTACAAATGACTTTGTACTGCACTGCTGTTCTATGCCTTCAATGACATACCAATGAAGTTAATTTCCATGAAATTAGTGAAAATAGTTTGCTTGTACAGGTAGTCATAAACTTACAACCTTTGTAGCTTATGAGTGTTTGACTTTCTGATCAGTTTGTTCAGCTGGCATTGGTAAGCTGATGACCCATAACCAATCAGCAGTGATGAAAATTAATAGTTTCAAATTGGTATAACATTTTTTAAACTTATCATCTACCTAACACCCTCCTCAGCCCATGGCTAGGTCAGGTCTTTGAATTCCATTCATCCACCCCTAACTGTCATCAACATACCCTATTCACCTCTCACACAATGATGGCCATTTGTACCACCTGTTCCTGGTTGGAATTGCATTGCAGTGTTTCAATGATATAAAATATACAATAATAATGAAAGAGAAGCAGTACAGTGTTAGAAATTTTAAGCTGATGTCAGCATTGATGATCTTCAGAAAGGAGTAGAATGGGGCCTTTAATGATTATATTTGCTGATGTTAGAAAGGTTTTGGAGTCCAAAACGGAGGCATGGTTGAATATCTGGGGGCAATGAGAAGGGTGTGGGGATGATGATAACATGTATATTACTGTGAATATAGCTTCTCAACTTACAAACAAATCATGATATGACTTGACTGTTTGAAACAATTGTGGTCTTAACTTAATGACTACCTGTAATTGCTAGTCAAATTTAGATATCAATTGGCATAATTAGGCTCAAAGTGAAAGTAACATCTGAAATACTGGAATGAAAATTTATTTAACTGAAATCAATTTGTGAGTAAAAAATTTGAGTATTGCATTTTGAACAACAGTAATTTTGTAACTAATGTAAAATGATATAAATTCAATAAAAAATAAAAGTTGAAATATGAAGAAAAAATAGGCTGGTTGTAAACAGTTATGGTGCATTTGGAACTTCATTTATATCTGGTAACAACAGTTAAGCATCGTTGGGGAACATCAATGTTTACTCTTCTCAGTAACCTTTCATTGTGTTGTAACCTCTGTTCAGTATTATGGGTTCTGCTTAATAATGAATATACGATACACCTTGGGGACCAGCCAAAGTTTATCTAACATAGGGTTGAATACAAATGAGATATAACGTTCAGTGTTGATAACAAATTCTGTTTTACAACATGTTGTTTGATATAATGCATTTCATATATAAAATAATATAATTTTAGTTTTTCACATAATTCATAACGTACACAAATTCCTTTTGCAATATTTGAATAAACAGTCGCCTTTCTAGTATCATTCTACAATCCTATTTCCTAAAAGTTTCTGGGATAATATCCATACTTGACATAACCAATTCATATATTGGATAGTATGGGATAGTGTTTATTAACATATGGTTACCATACAAATATGCATATGCTATTATTAACTGTCATTTATCATGCATTCACTGACATATTCCATCAACCACATTGAGCAAGTTCCTTCTGCAAATTTTCTTCACCTACACATTGCTGAATAGAGAGTGTCAGTCATATGCAAATAAAATTTACTGTAACATCAGACATTAGTTTCGGTTTTCAGTCCATATGTGTCTCTAAGTCTTGTAATGAATTACCCCCTGCTGGGGAAATTACTAAACATGACAATGGGTTATTGATGATTTCAAAAGAGCCTTACAATCTCCCTGCTGAAATGTATACAATTGAGAAGTCCGTCAGGGAGTGAATATTTTGTAGCTGGCACCCAAAAAAGCTGTATCTCAAATGCTTATTTACTACTTGTCCTCTGTTGATTTGAGAAGTCAACAAATGACAAAGAATACTTATTTGCAACTTGCACCATCTATTAAGTTTTTTTTATTTGAAAGTCTCATTGCACAACTCCTGCCACTTCAGCTTACATTCTCAATCCACAGATTGTGTGCTATTTATAACCAATAAAATTTTGTCATATATAGTATGATTTGTATGATTTGGTATTGAGCTGTATTTTGATGTTTCTTTTGGTATGATTGAGATAAAGCGGAAAGATGAAATGAAAAGATGTGTATTTATGTTATGTCACATAAATTTAGAGAAGAGTTGATTACAGTTTGCTCTTTCCATCTATTAAAAACAGGTTGGCATTTAGAATAGTGGATGTTACATAGCACACCTATAAATAAGGGGTGAATCTTGAGGAATTATAAACCACTAAAGCAACAACAGTTGAAGACAAGAGGACTTCTTCAAGTTGTGCACCAGTATTTTAAATTTATAGTAATGTTGAATAAGCACATTAAAAAGTAGAAGCCAAATTTAAGGATGGGTATTTTTCAAAAGTCATCAAAAGTTTATTTATCAAGTGTGTATTTATCAATTGTGTATCAAGTGTGTTATTTATCAAGTTGTGTATCTCCATTCAATGCAAACAGGTAGGCTGTTAAAATAGTGCTAGGAGCTGGTGGCATCTATAAATATTTTGGAGTCAGGGGAAGTGAGATAATCCACACTACAGCAATAAGAGGATTAAATAACACACTCAAACACATAAGATGGAATGTGAAATGTTAAGATCCCAACTGTGTCATCCTCTTGAACTAAACTGTATAAATTGATTTATCATTGCCTTTTATGTAATATATAAAAATGTTGAGCACTTGAATTTCGTCATAAGGTATATTTAGTATTAATAATATGACATAAGTTTATTAAAGAAGCATTCCAGTTTCAAAAACCTGATCTCAAATAATCACAGCTGTTATAAGCATTATGCAAGAGGAGTTCTATGATGGGTGACAACATTTGCATTATCTGACCTGCAAAAACAATATCAATAAATTGACGTGCTTAAATTTCTGATATTTTAATTAAGAGGCAATGATGACCTAAATTATAGAATGTTATACCAGTGGCCTACTCTTTGGATATTCTAACTTTTTGTTTTCCATATTTAATCATAAACATATTTTTTTCTATAGTGATAATTACTTTGCAAAACTTCACTTCCCTACCCACCATTAAATTTCTACTTATCACCTCCCCATAAACTTTCAGGAAAGCCAAATTTCTTTTCAAATCAACTAACTGCCAAATCAACTAACTGCTGCAGAGAATGTATTTAATCCCATGCACCAGTTACATTCCAGTGATTTAAAAAAATTGCTAAAAGTACTCCTAACATTAAATCCAGGTAAGATTCTTAAATATTATTATGAAATTATTCTGATGGATGAGAATTAAAATTCTTCAAAACCTGTCCAATAACAATTGCAAAATAAATATCCAATTGGTAATATGCAATGAATCAAGGTTGCAAAATTCATATATGTAGAACCCTTCTCCTTGGTAATAATGGAGGCAATGATGACTTATGACAATGTAGATATCTGCAGAAATTTTATTCCCTAATAAATTACTTATGTGTACAATAGGAGTAAAGTGTGTAAGAGGCTGGTTCAGAACTTGCAACGAGATATACCAGATACATCCCATTGACGCCAAAAAGATACCATCAGTGCTCTTTATACTAAATCCAGGCAAGATTAAAAACTATTGTGGAGGAAACATTATGTTAGAAAACAATTAAAAATCTCCAATGTTTTTCCAATAAAATTTTAAATTATAAAAACTATTGATAAAATACAATGAATAAATGTAGAATCACTCATCTTTGTAATGATGGAGTGTTTGAATAAAAAAGTGCAGAACTTATATGTCAGTTTTTAAGATGCAGATTTGGTTGGGTGATAGTGGCTGAAAATTCACTCCCTGATAAATTACTAATGTGTTCATTAATCTAACGACTGTGAGAGGCTGGTTCAGAATCTGGAATAACACCACCCCAGGATTAGGATAGTGACCCCAAGCACATGCCATTACATTGCTATACTAAGTAGCACATTGGAGCTAAGAAGTAAAACTGATGTCATGTATTGAATACAACAGTATTTTCACATTACTGAGCGTTCTGCAAATTCCCCAAAATTGGATTATTTCTTTATTGCTCAAATCACTTTTGTGTTTGTGAAGAATTTTGCGAAATAAATAATTGCTGTATTTTCTATTTACATGCATCTTTTTCAAACAAAGCACAATAATTCAATATTGGAAATCGATTTGTTTATTTTAACGTTTTGCAATGATGAAACAGCATTCACTTTAGAAATACAGCTTTCTAAAAAAAACACTTTCCTGATAACAAAGGGTTATCTAGAATCATCCCCCTTGAAGTAAAATGCATGAAATTCCAGATGCAACAAACTATAACAGTTTCATGATGTGACAAAATAACAAAAGGAATGCTGAATGAAAATTAACAAATAGCAACAGGAATTTCTAAGTGATCACCCAACTCAGTAATACGCTGGCCCAGCATCACTTAAATACAGTGACCAGATAAGAATAGGCAATTTCAGCACAGCATGACCATTGGCAAACGTAACGTCAATTTGATTGGAGTTTCTTAATTAATTAATTATTTATTACTACAATTGCAAAATCCTTATCAATGACCTCAAGGGCAACCCTTTCTTAAATTTGAAATAAGAGACATCGATGATTTAAATTATACATTATTATACAAAGTTATCGTTTTGTTTTCCAAATTTCATCACTTATTTATTTCTATTGTGAATATTGCTAAACGAAACTTCTTCTCCCCATTCACTGATATATTTCTAGTTATTCCCCCCCAGTACCTTTACAAACAGCCCAACATCTTTAAGAGGGTGTAAATTACCAAATTGAGTAATCACTATGGAGAATGTATTTAGTCTGATATACCAGGTATATCCCGTTGATGCCCACAAGATACTAAAAGTACTCTTTGTAGCAAAACAAGATGAGATACATAAGAATTGTGTAGAAAATATAATGTTACATAGGAATAAAATACTCCAAACCTTTTCCAATAAGATTTTTAAATTAAAGAACTATTGTTTAACATTGCAATTTTCTCATATGCAGAACCCTTCACATAGGTAATGATAGAGTGTATAAACAAAAAAGGGCAGTATGTATATGTCAGTTTTTGTGATGTAGATTTGATGAGTGAATGTCGCCAAAAATTAACTCCCTGATAAATAACTTATGTGTACATTGCGAGTAAAGACTGTGAAAAGCTCGGAGAATGTAGGGAATGAGGTACTCCAATCATGTGCAAAATGGCATGGCTGTAGCTTTAATATAAATTGAGATATAGCAATAAGAAAAATGGAGTTTTTACCTTGAAATCAATGGGAAAACACACTTTATGCAATATGTTCTCTCCAATACAATATACAACTCTAATTTTTTTCAAGAATGTATGGAATTAGTTGCTCTAATAATGTGCAAAATGGCTTGGATGTAGGAAAACACATTTTGGGCGATAATTTCTCTTTTATACAACATAGAAGTGTAAATTTTTGCAAGTATGTAGAGAATGAGGTACTACAATCATGTACAAAATGGCATGGCTGTAGCTTCAATAGAAATTGAGGTATAACAAAAAGTAAAACGGAGTTTTTACATTGAAATCAATAGGAAAACACACTTTGTGTGATATTTTTTGTCCCATACAATAGAGACTGTTAATTTTTTGGGAGAATGAAGGAAATAAGGTACTCCAATCATGTGCAAAACGGAAGTTTCATTTGAAATCAATGGAGAAAACATTTTGTGTGTTATTTTCTTACCTATGCATTATAGAACCACAATTTTTGGACAGATATACGGAATGAGATACTCCAATAATGTGCAAAACGGGATAGCTGTAGCTTTAATAGAAAATGGGATAAAGAGAAAAAAAGAAAAATGGAGTTTTTTCATTGAAATCAAAAGAAAAAAATCACTTTGTGCAACATTTTCATTCCTATACAACATAGGTACATTTGTTGGAGATTGTAGGAAGTAAGGTACTCCAATCATGTGCAAATTGGTTGGCTGTAGCTTTAATAGACATTAAGATATTCCATTGAAATCAATGGGAAATCATACATTGTGCATTTCGTCTCAATAAGTAATAAGGAACTCCAATAAGGGAATGAGGTACTCCAATCATGTGCAAAACGGGGTGGCCAAAGCATTAAAAGAAATTGAGATACAGAAAAAAGAAAAATAGAGTTTTTACATTGAAATCAACGGAAAAACATACTTTGCATGATATTTTCTTTCATATACATATTCGAAACATAACTTTTATCCAGAATGTAAAGAATCGGGTACTCCAATCATGTGCAAAACGGGATGGCCATAGCTCTAATAGAAATATATATATAGGAAATAGAATAACAGAGTTTTTACATTGAAATCAATGGGAAAACACACTATTTTCTTTCCTATACATAATAGCATCAGAATGTTGTTCAGAATATTAGAAATGTAGTACTCCAATCATGCTCTCTGCTACAAAACATAGAACTGTAAATTTTAGTGAGAAGGCAGAGAATGAGGAACTCCATTCATGTGCAAAACGCCATTGCTGTGGCTTTAGAAGAAATTGAGATATAGCAAAAAAAAAATAAATAAATAAAAAATAAAGTGCTTTCATTGATATCAAAAGGAAAACGCACTTTGTGTTTTTTGTCTCCAAAGCATGTTAGAACTTCAAATTATGGCTAGAATGTAGGGAATGTGGTACTCCAATCATGAGCAAAACGGCATGGCTACTGCTTTAATAAAAATTGAGATAAAGGAAAAAAGAAAAATGGAATTTTTACATTAAATATTTAAAAGAATGTATGGAATGAGGTACTCTAATAATGCGTAAAACGGCATGGCTGCAGGTTTAATAGAAATTGAGATATAGCAAACAGAAATATGGAGATTTTACATTGAAATCATTAAGAAAACACACATTGTGTGATAGTTTCTCTTCTGTACTACATAAAACTTTAAATTCTGGTAAGAATGTAGGGGATGAGGTACTCCAGTCATTTGCAAAACGGCATGATTGTAGCTTTAATGGGAATTTATATATAGCAAAAAAAAATGAAGTTTTTACATTGAAATCAATAGGAAAACACACTTTGTGATATTTTCTCTTCAATACTACAAAAAACTGTAAATTTTTGAGGGAATGTAGGTAATGATGTACTCCAATCATGAGCAAAACGGCATGGCTGTAGTTTTAATAGAAATTGAGATATAGCAAATAGATAATTGAAGTTTTTGCATTGAAATAAACGGGAAACACAAATTGAGCGACATTTTCTTTCTTTTACATAAAAGAACCACAAATTTTGGACATAATGTAGAGAATGTGGTACTCCAAACATTTGCCAAACCACGTGGCTGCAGCTTTAATAAAAATTGAGTTATAGTAAAAAGAAAAATGAAGTTTTTCCATTGAAATCAAACAGAAAACACACTTTGTGCATTTAGTCTTTTATACATGATTTAGTCTTTTATACAAATTTTGGCCAGAGTGTAGGAAATGTGGTGCTCCAATCATGTGCAAAACGGCAGAGCTGCAGCTTTAATAGAAATTTAGATATAGCAAAAAGTCTAGGGAAATATACCCTGGGAGCAATGTTCTCATCTTTAGCTTTACCCTGGATCTCGGCTACTTTCCACCATCTCTCTCTGTTGACTACTATAAGAATGTAATGAATAAATTGGTATCCAGGGTAGTTAATTATTCAAATATAATAATTTTAGAAAACTTTAATATCTATTCCATAAACTGATCTTTCCCCATCCCAACAGGTGTGGGCTCATCTAACCCTGAGAAGGCTATTGCTTTTACTGCACTGGCAACCTATTTAAACCTTC
>JAAFCE010009127.1:11443873-11467803 GCA_013389805.1 Trigoniulus corallinus
AGTTGTGAGCTCTCCACCTCACTTGGGGATAACCCTCAGGGGGTGGAGAGCTCACTTGTATTTGTGAAAGAGGCTGGCCTCTTTCACCACATCTGAATTATACACTTTTACTTTAAAGCAGCATGAATTTATTCTTGGATCGTTTTGGCATTTGCCTTTATATATTTGTGTCTGTTTTGGCTTTTGCAACTTGCATTGTTATGTCTATTGAGGCTTTTGCCACCTTTATCATTATGCCTGTTTTGGCTTTTGCCACTTTTATTGTTATGTCGGGTTTGGCCTTTGCCACCTTTTCTGTTATATCTGTTTTGGCTTTTGCCACTTTTATTGTTATGTCTGTTTGGCTTTTGCTGCTTTTATTTTTAACGTGTGTTTTGGCTTTTGCCTGTAGCTAATATACCGTATTTATTCGGCTATTGCCTGCTATTTATTGTCGTCTTAGTTGGCTTTTGCCCTTATATATTGCCATCATGGTGGGATAGCGATTTACACCCCCACCATATTTATTGTCTTACCGGGCCCTAATGACCATAGTAGTCGATGGGCCCTAAAAAGCAAACAAACAAGAGAAAATATCACACAAAGTGTATTTTTCCACTGATTTCAATTTTTTTTGCTATATATCAATTTCAAATAAAGATTCAGCCATGCCATTCAGCCATACCACATTCTTATTATTCTCAATATAAGTTGTGATTCTATTATGTATAGGAAAGAAAATATAGCAAAATGTGTTTTCCTATTGATTAGAATATAAAAACCATTTTTCATTTGGCCTTATCTCAATTTCTATTAAAGCTACAGCCATGCCGTATTGCACATAGTTGGAGTACCTCATTTCCTACATTTTTGAAAAAAAATTACATTACTGTGTTGTATAGGAGAGAAAATATTGCAGAAAGTGTGTTTTCCCATTGATTGTAATGTAGAAACTCCACTTTTCTTTTTGCTATATCTCAATTTCTATTAAAGCTACAGCCATGCCGTTTTGCACAAGATTGGAGTATCTCATTCCCTTTATTCTCACAAAACATTACAGTTCAATGTTGTATAGGGGAGAAAATATGGCAGAAAGTGTGCTTTCTCATTGATTTTAATGTAAAAACTCCATTTTTCCTTTTGCAATATCTCAATTTCCATTAAAGCTACAGCCTTGCCGTTTTGCATATGTTTGGGGTACCCCATTCCCAACATTGATACAAGTTATGATTCTATTATGTATAGGCAAGAAAATATTGCACAAAGTGTGTTTTGCCATTTATTTCAATGGAAAAACTTCATATTTCCTTTTGCTATATCTCAATTTCTAATTAAGATACAGCCATGGTGTTTTGCTCATTATTGGAGTACCTCATTTCCTGCATTTTCACAAAAGTTTATAGCTCTATGTTGTATAGGAGAGAAAATTTTGCAGAAAGTGTGTTTTCCCATTGATTTTAATGTAGAAACTCCACTTTTCTTTTTCCTATATCTCAATTTTTAATAAAGCTACAGCCCTGCCGTTTTGCACATGCTTGTAGTACCTCACTCCCTATATTCTCGCTAAAATTTACATTTCTATGTTGTATAGAAGCCAAAATATCGCACAAAGTTTGTTTTCCAATTAATTTCAATGTAAAAACTCCATTTTTTTTGACAATATCTAAATTTCTATCAAAGCTACAGCCATGCTGTTTTGCACACAATAGGAGTACCTCATTACCTACATTCTTACACAATTTACAGTTCTATGCCATATAGAAGAGGAAATATCGCCCAAAGTGTGTTTTCTTATTGATTTCAATGTAAAAACTCCATTTTTTCTTTTTGCTATATTTGAATTTCTTTTAAAGCTACAGCCATGCCATTTTGCACATGATTGGCGTACCACATTCTTTACGTTCTGGCCAAAATTTGCAGCTCTATCATGTATAGGAGGTCTATCATGCAGTACTATCATGATATAATCACATTCTTTCAAATATTTGTGGTTCTAGTATGCATAGGAAAGAAAATGTGGCACAAAGTGTGATTTCCCATTCATTTCAATGCAAAAACTTGATATTTTTTTGCTTTATCTCAGTTTCTAATCAAGATAAAGCCATGCCGTTTTGCACATGAAGTACCTGATTTCCTTCTTTCTTGCAAAAATTTACAGTTCTATGATTTACAGGAGAGAACATATCACACAAAGTTGGTTTTTCCATTTATTTCAATGTAAAAACTGCATTTTTCTTTTTCTCATATCTCAATTTCTAATAAAGCTACAGCCATGCTATTTTGCAATTGATTGGAGTACCTCATTCCTTACATTCTTGCAAAAGTTAACAGTTCTCTATTGTAATGGAGAGAAAATATCACACAAAGTGTGTTTTTCCATTGATTTCAATATAAAACAAAGTAAAAATGTAAAAGGGGTCGAGGACAAGACCAGTCTACAAACTAAGATAATAACTACAGATAGAGACAAGAAATCGAGTTTAAAACTTAGCTTTTGATGTCTTCTAGGTTGCAGTCCACTTCTCTGTTAGTTCTTGGCAAAAGGCTTCTGAAAAATGTTCAAATGACAAACAATTAGATTCTATTAGCATAAAAATAATTCAATTTTTTGAATTACTAATCTAAAAAATCAAAAAATACAATACTTATCTTTTTTGTTGAAGAGGTTCCAACGTTTTGCAAGTAGGTTCTTGCTTCTTCAAGGTTAATGTTTTTGCTGATGGTGTGTCTTCTTTAAGGAACAGTAATCATCCTATCATCTGCAGTAACAGTGCACATTCTCTGCCTGGAATAAAAAATTCTTTCAGGAGAATCGTCAGTTTAATACTGCTTAATGGTTTCAGTAAAATAATTAAGTATTATGCATTTTTTATTTTCCTATAATTAGTTTTAGAATTTTTTTTCTTTCCCTTACCTTTCTTTTATACATTTTATGGCAGTTGGAAGATGATTGGCATCATTCCTTTTTCAACATTCATGCCACCTGGTGTAAACGTTTGGAACTCCTTTATCATTTGAGATTCTTTCCATTTCCTATCTTTTTCAGTCTTGAAGTTTGTCATGAGGAAGGTGACTTGAAGGTCTGTCTGCTGGTGTGTTAGTCCATTAAAATGTATCCCAACTGGTGTGTCTCTTTTATTCTTAATGTCGTTAAGATGCTCTCTAAGTAATATTTTGGCTTTCCGTTCTGTCTCACCAATGTAACTCTTATCACATTTAATGCAATGGACAAGGTAAATCACATTGGGGGGTGTTGCACGTAATAGTCTGTCTTATTTTCCATTTAATAACCTTATTATTGATTTGAAATTGCATTGTTTCATTCACATATATGCAAACAATACAATTTTTCCTTTGGCACCTCTTGCATCCGTCATAGGCGTTTCTTGTTATTTTAGCCTTTACTAGCATGTCTTGTAAATTTCGGTTTCTTTTGAATGCAATTCTAAATGTCTCAGGGAATAATCTTTGTAAATTGGGGTATATTAAGAAGATATTTCTATTTTTAGACAGTATCGAGGGGAATTCGCCAGACAGGTCATTGAATGTTGTACACAGGTTAAGTTTGTCACTTTGTTCCTTTTTACTATTGTACATCAGTGTCCGTTGCAGTTGACTTGCCTCATTTCCAATTCCTCTCAGGAATTTTGCAGGGTATCCACACCTTTCAAAATCTTTCAGGAGTTGTTGGCTATTCATTCTGAAGTCCCTGTCATCTGAGCAGATCCTTCCGGACTCATTTCAACTGGCCAATTGGAATACCTTACTTGCACTTTTTTGGGTGGAAGCTATTATAGTGTAGGTATTGGTGTGTGTCAGTCGGTTTCTGGTAGAGAGAAGTTCTAAATTGTCCACTTTTGTAAGAGATCTTAACGTCAAGGAAGTCTATTTCAGTCTTAGAAATATTTGCAGTGAATTATATTGAAGGGTTAATGGAGTTTGCCAAGTTGACAAAGTCACTAAGATCCTCCTCTGAATGGGTCCAAATTAGAAAGACATCATCAAGGTATCGTACCCACATTACTGGTTTTTTCAGTGCTTTTTCTAGTAACTGTTTTTCAATGTTGCCCATGAAAATATTAGCATATGATGGGGCCATTTTCGTTCCCATTGCTGTTCCTTATTCTTGAATATAGTAGTCATTATTGAATTCAAAAATATTATTTGTGACAACTACTTGGATTAGATCACTCAGCGTTTCAACAGCTGGAACCGTCTGTTTCATGTCTATTAGGGATTGTCTACAAGATTCAATCCCTTCCTTGTGTGGGATGTTTGTATACAGTAATGTCACATCAAGGGTGCCCAGAATTATTTTGTCTAGTAGTTGAGTCGATTGTTGTAGAGTTTCCAATTTTTGAAGGCAGTCAGTCGTGTCTTGGAGAAAAGATGGTAGAGTTTTTGGAATGTGTTTTAGAAAGCTGTCAACAAATTGCGATATATTTTCAGTCAGTCCATTATTAGAGGAATCTATAGGTCGTCCTGGGTTCCCTGGGTTACGGATTTTTTGTAGCGTGTAGAAGCGTATGGATTTTTTGTGATTTTCCCTTTCATGTGGAGATCTTTGATGATCATTTTTATTTTTGATTGAATTTTACCTATTGGATTACGATCCTATTCTATAGAAAATATTAGCATATTCGAAATTTCCCAATCAAAATTTCTATAGAAAATTGGATCACAATCCAATAGATAAAATTCAATCAAAAATAAAAATGATCCTCAAAGACCTCCTTATGAAAGGGAAAATCACAAAAAATATGATGACCTTTATGATAGTAAAGAACCCCACCCCAGGCCGCTTCTACACCCTACCAAAAATCCATAAGCTAGGGTACCCAGGACCAGTTTACCAGTATATCGATGATGATTCTCGAACTTCAAAAGTCTGTGGCAGAACTTCTTCCACAGAAAACATTAAAAGCAATGAAGACAAGATTCTCATTGATAATAAATGCAAACTTTTACTCAACGCAGTCAAGGATTTGAAAACTATTTTCTTAGACCAAGAGGAAAAAAAAGCAGATTTCAACACCATGTACCACCGATTTCTTGCAACCCATGATGCAACTGGAATTTAAACAATTCCAGAAGAATGTGAGTGGAAATTTTCCCTCTTTGACTAGTTCAATTGAATCTAATTTCCATCATTTCTGGTGTGCCATGGAATCAACAGGTTATTCTTATTTGAGGTCCTGTGAACATTCTTCCCAGCTTTCCTGCCAATTTTGGAGTGTGCAGAATTTCATCCTTCTGCAAGTGTGCCTATGGTGGAAACACAACACACGATGACCTCAACATCCTCAGGACCTTCAAATCGTTTTCACCCACAAAGTAACTATGTTTCCAAAATGCATGGGTTTGTCAACTTCAGCAGGAAAAATTTCCACCCTAAGCTGACCACTTGGTTCAAAATCAGAAAACATATGCGTCCATTGTCGCCACCAATCCAGCACACTCTTACAGTGGAACTAAGGAATCTTGTAACCGAAACAATCAACAGCCAAAAGCTATCCAAGGATCTTTTCTAAGCAGTGACCCTGTACCTACAAACGTGTAATGGTTTAAGACAGAAAGACTCATCCTTAGCAATCTTTCACAAGGAACATCCATTTCAGCAATAGTGAATTATGCACAGGAAAGAGGTCTGAAGGTGGCTGATTGTGGCCGCTGGACCAGGAAGGAGGGTGTTACATCCAGACCAGTGTTTCTTAGAGTCTACAATGAGCCTGAACGTGATCTTCTTGATCACAACCTGTGGCCAATCAGAATCTTCTTTAGAATCTTTAGGGGGAAGAACCCACCCCTGACTACTGATGCCTTTAATGAGACTGCCTAAATTTCTTTTCCCTAACAATGGAAGTCAACATCAAAATGTCACACCAACTTGTCTTACTGTTAATACCCAACTCTTATTTCTTTATCTAAATGCGAGGTCTCTTTTCTACAAGTTTGATGTACTAATTGAGTATATCCATCTCGTGAACCCGCAAGTCATCACTGTCACTGAGACCTGGTTTTCGCCAGGCATCCCAGACTCATTATTAAATATTCCAGACATTTCCCTCTTCCAGGCTGATAGGCTTACACGTGGAGGAGGAGTTGCATTGTTTGTCACCTCATCCCTGCATCCCCAATTAATTGCAAAGATGTCATGTAATTGACCCGAGGCAGTTGGAGTCCACCTTACTCCCCACATCCAGCATTGGCACATTTGGGTTGTTTACTGCCCTAAGTATGTCTCTTTCCAGGAACTTGTCTCTCAGCTAACACCAAATGTTACTCCACTCTCTCCTGTGCTTTTTGCTGGAGATTTTAACTCCGACCTCTCTCAAGGAAAACACGCTGTTATCACCTTTTCCATCACATCTTCCTATTGCTTTATCTCCATCATCACCACCCCAACTCGTGTCACTTCTAATACTGCTACACTACTAGACCAAATATACAAATCTTCACATATACTCATGGATAAACATGAGGTACTTTCAGACTATCGCCTTGATCACAAAGTGATTGTTTCCAGTTTCTACATACCTGAGTCCAGATTTCCCCCTCTTGTTTTACCTGTCTCTTCTAAGCCCACATAAGCCTTAAACAAACTAAACGTACAGAACTTTAACGCTATTCTCACTAACTATGATTAATCTCACTATTACTCCCTGAATGATCATGATCAGCTGATAACGCTGCTGCATCATGCCAATTTTTCTGCCACTGCATGCAACTGTCCACTGAAGCAGTTACCGAAGTACCACATTGCTAAAAGTTTGTGGAACAGCCATCAAACTTTTCTTTCTTCTCAGTGTAACACCACTTTTCGAGCCTTTGTAACTAACAAATCCGAAACTACCTTTACTGCTTAGAGACAAGCAAAAATGAATTTCAAGAATCAAGGCAGGATTGCTACGTATCAAAGTGTTTCTACCACTACTCCTCTTAATCGCATTTGGACCCTTATAAATGCTCATAATTAAAAAACCTTTCTTTCCCACCTGGACAGTCTTTGGAGTACTTATCTTTCATTACCAATCCACTTAAGTAGGAAAATCCACCTCCCCTTCCTCAATTTGGACCTAGAAATCTAACTGTGTTACCTCCTCTCTTCTGTTGCACAGACCTTACAATCCTCATTCATCAACTAAAATCTTACCCAAACAATGTCTCCAATTAACTACCATGAAGGTTACTTAAATCGTTGTCCTTTGACAATCTCCTACCTTTATTACATCTTCCAAACCAAGTTCTTGATTTGGCAAACATCCTACAAATCTGGGAAAACTCTTTCATTGTTCCTATCTACAAGTCAGGTCCACTTGACAACCTTGCAAGCTACAGACCTATTACTATCATTTCCCCTGTGCAAAAAAAAACCTAGAGAAGTGGGTTTATTCTCACATTAAAAATGCAATTAACTTGATTATCCCATCAACCCAATATAGTTCACATACCTACACTTCATTACTTTTTCCAGTGTATTCTATTTATCTCCAAATTCTCCAAGCATTAGATTTGCAAAATTCTTTCACTCTCACTAAGACTGATGTCTCTAAAGCCTTCAAAACAGTCGACCATGCTAATCTCATTAACCTTCATAACTCATCCTTTCCTAACAACCCCCTCCTTGATATTACTACAGTGATCATTGCAAATAGAAGAGTACAACTAAGGAAATCCACCTCTTCAGTCCCAACTACAAGAGGTGTTCCACAAGGCTGCATTTTGGGTCCCATTCTATATAACCTTGCTAAATCTCTAGTTGCTGAATTGGTAAGGCATCGCCATGTTTGGATGTATGCAGATAATAACTTTTTCGGAACATTGTGCTCCCCTTCCCATACAACTACTACACTGAAGACACTCTCTGAAGACCTCCATACCCTGGAAACTTTGTTCTCTCTTAATCACATGAGACTAAACCCTGATAAAGCTATAATAGCTATCTTTTCCTGGTCTCCATTGCCTAACCCTCACCCTAACCCTATGCCCATTCTCGGGATACTTTTTGATTCTCAACTGACTTTTATTCCTCACCTAGACAACTTAATAAGCAAACTCAATTCCTCTGCCTTCCTGTTTCTCCAACTTAGGTGCATTGCTCCCAGATATATTCTACTAACTGTCTTTAAATCCAGGGTTCTTTGAGTTCTCTTCTACTCATCTGTGTTTCTCCGTTCTGTTCCTACAACCACTTGCTTAGCATACTCTACCGTTTTCAATCAGATTCTTTGCCTAATACTAAGAATTCCTACTTTCTCCCGAGTTAAATCTTACTGCAACCAGTATAACATGCTTAACTTTAAAAGAACTCTTCAGTAGTTAAACCTTTGTATGCTTGCATCTGCCATCCATTCTCCTACTCATCCTTTCCACTCCTTTTCTTCCTATTTCATGTCTTCTAACAAAGTCAGGCAGACTCGACACTTCACTTTTGAAACAACAACACACATTTAAAAATACTTAGCAAAATTTTACCCATATAATCATTTCCACTTTTGGAATACACTACCTTATACTGATAGATCTTCCTTCTTTGACTGCTCAACCTCTAGATGCCAGCTGTCATGTAAACACCTGAGAAAGTCCCTATTTCATGCACTGCTCCAAATAAGTAGTCAGAATAGTCCCTGAATGTGAATGCTATCAATGTATCACTCCATTGTTGTTGTTGTTACCAAGTGAATTGGTGTAAGTAATGAATAAATAAATAAATAAAACTACAACCATGCCGTTTTGCACATCATTGGAGTAGCTCAATCCCTAAATTCTTGCAAAAATTTAAATTTTTATGTTGCAAAGGAGAGAAAATATCGCACAAACTGTGTTTTCTTATTGATTTCAATGTGAAAACTCTATTTGTCCTCTTTGCTAAATCACAATTTCTATTAAAGCCACAACAATGCAGATTTGCACTTGATTGGAATACCTCATTCCCTACAGTCTCGCAAAAATTTTCAGTTCTATATTTCACAAGAGAGAAAATATTTTACAAAGTGTTTTCTTATTTCTTTCAATGAAAAAAATCCATTACAAAAATCCATTACAACTACAGCCATGCCATATTGCTCATGATTGAAGTACCGAATTCTCTACATTCCGGCCAAAATTTGCAGTTCTATCCTGCATTGATTTCAACACAAAAACTTCATTGTTCTTTTATGCTTCATCTAAATTTCTATTAAAGCTACAGCCATGCCGTTTTGTACGTGATTGGAGTACTGCATTCCCTATATTCTGACAAAAATTTGTTTTTCTATTATGTATAAAAAAGAAAGTATCACACAAATTCTGCTTTTCAAATGATTTTAATAGAAAAACATCATATTTCTTATTGCCATATCTCTATTTCAATTAAAACAACAGCCATGCCGTTTTCCAAATGATTTCAGTACCTCATTCACTATATTCTTCAAAAAATTTACAGTTCTATGTTCAATAGGAGAGAAAATATCACATAAAGAGTGTTTTTCCATTGATTTAAAATTAAAAACTCCATCATTCTTTTTTTCTATTTCTCAATTTTTATTAAAGCTACAGCCATGCCATTTTAACCACGATTGAAATACCTCTTCCCCTACATTTTCACAAAAATTTACAGTTATATGTTGTATTGCAGAGAAAATCTCTCACATAGTGTGTTTTTTTTTTATTTCAATGTAAAAAGTCCATTATCCTCTTTGCTATATCTCAATTTCAGTTAAAGCTACAAAAATGCCATTTTGCAAATAACTGTAGTACCTCATTACCTACATTCTCACAAAAATATACAGTTATATATTGTATAGGAGAGAAAATATTGCAAAAAGTGTGTTTTACCATTGATTTCAATTTAAAAACTCCAATTTTCTTTCTTCAATATCTTAATTTCCACTACAGCTACAGCCATGCTGTTTTGCACATGATTAGAGTACCTCATTCCCTACATTCTTGAAAAACTTACAGTTCTATGTTGTATATAAGAGAAAACATTGCACAAAGTGGGCATTTTTGCAAAGATCTAAATGTAAAAACTCCATTTTTCTTTTTGCTGTATCTCAATGTCAATTAAAGCTATAGCCATGCCGTTTTGCCCATTATTGGAGCACCTCAATCCCTACATTTTTTCAAAAATTTACAGTTCTATGTTGTATCGGAGAAAAAACATTTCACAAAGTGTGTTTTCTTATTGATATCAATGTAACACTTTCATATTTCTTTTTGCTATATTTCATTTTTATTAAAGCTACAGCCATGCCATTTTGCACATGATTGGAGTACCACATTCCCAACATTCTGAATATAATCTATGATTCTCTTATGTACAGGAAAGAAAATATTGCACAAAGTGTGTTTTCCCATAGATTTCCATGTAAAAAGTCCAATTTTCTTTTTGCTATATCTTAATTTCTATTAAAGCTACAGCTATGCCGTTTTTCACATGATTGGAATAACTAATCCACTACATTCTAACAAAAATTTGCAGTTCTATGTTGTAAGGAGAGAAAACGTCGCACAAAGTGTGTTTTCTTAATGAATTAAATGTAAAAACTCCATTTTTCCTTTTTGCTACATCTCATTTTCTATACAAGCTACAGCTATGTCGTTTTGCACATGAGTGGTGTACCAAATTTCCAACATTTCTGGATAAAAGTTATGATTCTATTATGCTTAGGAAAGAAAATATTGCACGAGGTGTTTTTCAATTGATTTCAATGTGAAAACTTCATTTTTCTTTTTGCTGTATCTCAATTTCTTTTAAGGCTACAGCAATGCCATTTTGCACATCAAAGGAGTACCTCATGCCCTACATTCCCACAGAAATTTACCGTTAGTTGTCATATAGGAGAGAAAAGATCACACAAAATATATTTTCCCATTGATTTCATTGCAAAAACTCCAATTTTTCTTCTTCCTATAATTGAATTTCAGTTGAAGATACAGCCATGTCGTTTTGCACATCAATGGAGTACCACATTTCAACCATTCTGAATAAAAGTTATGATTTCATTATGTAAAGGTAAGAAAGTTTTGGACAAAGTTATTTTTCCCATTGATTTCAATGTAAAACCTCCATTTTTCTTTTTGCTATATCTCAATTTTTATTAAAGCCACCGCCATGTCGTTTTGCACATGATTGGAGTACCTTATTCCCTACATTCTCACAGAAATTTACAGTTCGATGTTGTATAGGACAGAAAATTTTATTAAAGCTAAAGCCATGCTGTTTTGCACATGATTACATGAGTACCTCATTCTGTACATTCTTCTAAAATTTACAGTTCTATGTTCCATAGGAGAGACATTATCACACAAAGTGTGTTGTTTCCTAATCATTTCAATTTAAAAACGCTTTGTTTCCTTTCTGCTAAATCTCAATTTCTATTAAAGCTCATGCTGAGCCATTCTGCACATGATTCCTCACCTTCTGGATAAAAGTTATGATTCTATTATGTGGAGGAAAGAAAATATTGCAAAAAGTGAGTTTTCCCATAAATTTAATGCAAAAGTGTGATTTCTATTAAAGCTACAGCCATGCCGTTTTGAGCATGATTGAAGTACCTCATTCCCTACATTCCTGCAAAAATTTACAGTTATAGGTTGTATAGAAGAGAAAAAATAGCAGAAAGTGTGTTTGCCAATTGATTTAACTGTAAAAACAATTTTTCTTTTTCTATATCTCAATGTCTATTAAAGCTGCAGCCATGCCATTCTGCACATGGTTAGGTTACCTCTATGTACAGTTCTATGTTGTATAGGAGAGAATATATTGCACAAAAAGTGTTTTTTTTTATTGATTCAAATGTAAAAAAAACGTTTTTCTTTTTGCTTTATCTCAATTTCTATTCAAGCAACAGGTATTGCCGCTTGGCACATAATTGGAGTAACTAATTCCCTACATTCTCGCAAAAATTTACAGTTGTGTGTTGAAAGAGGAGAGAAAATATCGCACGAAGTGCGTTTTCTCATTTATTTAAACAAAAAAACTTCTATTTTCTTTTTGCTATGTCTCAATTTTTATTAAAGCTAAAGCCATGCCGTTTTGCACATGATGGGAGTACTTCATTCCCTACATTCTCGCAAAAATTTTCAATTCTATGCATTACAGGATAGAAAATATCGCACAAAGTGTGTTACACATGATTTGAGTTCCTCATTTCCTACAATCTCACAAAAATTTTCAGTTTATTGTTGTATAGGAGAGAGAATATTGCACAGCATGTTTTCTCATTGATTTTAATGTAAAAACTCCATTTTTCTTTATTCTATAACTCAATCTCTATTAAAGTGAGAGGCATGCCGTTTTGTACATGATTGCAGTACCACATTCCCAACATTCTGTATAATTGCTTTGATTCTATTATGTAAAGGAAAGAAAATATTGCACAAATTGTGTCTTATTATTGATTTCAATGTAAAAACTCCTTTTTTCTTTTTGCCATATCTTAATTTCCATTATAGCTACAGCAATGCCAGATGGCACATAATTGGAGTACCTCATTCCCTACATTCTCACAAAAATTTACAGTTCTATTTTGTAGTGGAGAGAAAACATCGCACAAATTGTGTTTTCCCAATGATTTCAAGGTAAAACCTCAATTTTTCTTTTTGCTCTATCTCTATTTCCATTAAAGCTACAGCCACACCGTTTTCCCCAAGATTAGACTACCACATTCCAAACATTCTGGATAAAACTTATGATTCTGTTATGTATAGGAAAGAAAATATTGCACAAAGTGTTTTTCTCCCATTATTTTAAATGTAAAATCTCCATTTTTCTTTTTACTATAATTTAATTTCTACTAATGCTACAGCCATGCCTTTTTGCACATGATTGGAGTACAACATTCCCTACATTCCAGCCAAAATTTCCAGTTCTATCATGTGTAGGAGGCCAAATGCACATTGGTCGTTTTCCCATTTATTTAAATGGATAAACTTTATTTTTCATTTTTCTATATCTGAATTTCTGTTATAGCTACAGCCCAGGCGTTTTCCACATGATTGGAGTACTGCATTCCCTACATACTGTTCAATATTTGTGGTTCTATTAGGTATAGGAAAGGAAATATTGCACATAGTCTGTTTACCCTTTGATCTTAATAAAAAATTCATGATTCTTTTTGCTATATATCAATTTCTATTAAAGCTACAGTCTTGCTGATTTGCGAATGATTGGAGTACCTAATCCCCTACATTCTTGCTTAAATTTACAGTTCCATGTTGTATAGCAGAGAAAATATTCCACAAAGTGTTTTTTCCTATTTATTTTTTAATGCTAAAACTCCATTTTTCTTATTGCTATATCTCAATTTCTATTAATGCTACAGCAATGCCATCTCGTACATAATTGGAGTACCTCATCCTCTGCATTCTAACAAAAATTTACATTTCTATCTTGTATAGGAGAGAAATTTTACACAAAGTGTGTTTTCCTTTTGATTCCAATGTAAAAAATCACAGTTTTTCCTTATTCTATATCTCAATTTCTATTAAAGCTACAGCCATGCCGTTTTGCACAGGTTTGAAGCACCCTATTCCCTACATTGTTGCAAAAATTTACAGTTCTAGGTTGTATAGGAGAGAACATATCACACAATGTGTGTTTTCCATTGATTTCCATTTAAAACTTCATTATTCTTTTTGCTATATCTCAATTTCCATTAATGCCACAGCCACGCCGTTTGGCACATGATTAGTGTACCACATTCCAAACCTTCGGTATAAAAGATATCATTCTATTATGTATAGGAAAGAAAATATTTCACAATGTGTGTTTTCCCATTGATTTCAATGTAAAAACTTCATTTTACTGTTTGCTATATCTAAATTTCTTCTAAAGCTACAGCCCTGCCATTTTGCCTATGATTAGAGTACCACATTCCCAACATTCTGGATGGAACTTATGATTTAATTATGTATAGGAAAGAAAATATTACCCAAAGTTTGTTACCCCATTGATTTCGTTAGAAATTCTCCATTTTTCTTTTTTGGTATATCTGAATTTCTATTTAAAGCTACTGCCAATTTCGTTCTGCACATGATTGCAGTACCTAATTCCCTACATTTGAGCCAAAATTTGCAATTATATCCTGTATAGTAGACAAAATGCACAAAGAGCATTTTCTTATTGATTTCAATAGAAAAACGTTATTTTTCTATTTGCTATATGTCAATTTCTTTAAAAGCTCAGCAATGCCATTTTTCACATGATTTGAGTCTTACATTCAATACATCCTGTTTAAAATTTGTTTTTCTCTTATGTATAGAAAAGATAATGTCACACAAAGTGTGTTTTCCTGTTGATGTCAATGTAAAAACCCTATTTTTCTTTTTGCTATATCTCAATTTCTATTAAAGCAACAGCCAAACTGTTTTGCACATGATTGCAGTGCCTCATTAACTACATTCTCACGAAAATTTACACTTTTATGTTGTGTAAATGAGCAAATATTTCACAAATTGTGTTTTACTATTGATTTCAATGTAAAAACTTCATTTTTCTTTTTGCATTATCTCAATTTTTATTAAAGCTACAGCCATACCGTTTTTCACATGATTGGAGTACCTCATTCCCCACATTCTTGCAAAAATTTGCAGTTCTATGTTGTACAGGAGAGAAAATGTAGCACAAAGTGTTTTCCCATTGATTTTAATGTAAAAACTCCATTTGTTTTTTGCTACCTCTCAATTCTATTAAAGCTATTGCCATGGGCAGACCGCTAGGGGTCGCATAACGGTGGCAGGCTTCTTTTTGTTTGATAGTGAAAATTGGCGTTTTTGAAGGGAAATACCAACTGAAGAAGAATTAGACAAACACCTTTTGCAAGGTGGAACAGCCAGGCAACAAAAGGTAGGAGGGCGAAAGTGGGACTGGAAACAGAAGCAAGACTTGAAGTTGTTTTTTGAGAGTTGCAGGCGATAATAAGCCTATCGACGCCATCACATCTCCTGTTGTGCATTGCAGAGCAGTGCAGCGTCTGACTCAGCAGGGAAGCAGTCATCCTGGGAGCCACCAACCACTGTTCTGCATTGTTTGTTTATTGTTTTTTCTTTCTTTCCTTCTTTCTTTTTCCACTTTATTAACAGAACGGTTGGCACCCTATCTTAAGGGCTTATGTTTTTATTGTGGGTATTATTGCTATAAATTATTAATTTTTTACTATTAGCATGTAAATTTTTGGTTCATGTGTAAGGTGTGAGTTGTAGAATACCAGGTGAGTGTAAGACCTCCACTCACTTGGGGATTAGACAACTAATGAGTATCTCCTGTGAGGTTGGATGGCACCCCCTCTAAGGCAGCCCTGCCACCTGGGCATATGACTGGGGTCCCCACAGTCAGAGCCAAAGCATCAAATAAGGGGGTTGGATTGTGATTTGGGAAGTGGTATGTGGGAACCCTCTCTGGGATAACTGGGGAACTATTTGATCCCTCATATTAAGATAAGCATTGCATTCCTCCAAGAGAAAGGTGGAAGGGAAATAGGTCAAGGGCTCTTTTTAAGGGATACAAACTGATTTACACAGGTAGCAAAGAGGGAAGAAATGGGGTGGGTATTATATTAAGTAATGAGTTACAGCAGAGAATCACTTAAGTTAAGAGAGTGAGTAGTATGATAATGTTAGTTACAGTTGTGTGGGAGGGTATTGGGCTCCACCACATTAGTGAATATGCTCCTAAAGTATGCCTCAGGGACACAACAAAAGTAGAGTTTAGGGACGATTTTGATGAGGTGGTTCAGTCAGTAAATAGCACAATTGGACAGGGCATGGGAAATGAGCAACTAATTATAGGGGGAGACTTTAATGCACATGTGGGTAAGGATAGTCTGGGATATGAGGAAGCACATGGGGGAAGGGGTTATGGGACAATCAACCCTGAGGGGCAGAAGGTCCTTGAAACAGCAAGAGCACACAGCCTTGCAATGGCAAATGCATGGTTCAGTAAGAGGGAAATGCTCCTTATCACTTTCCAATCACCACAGGGGAGATCCCAAATAGATTTTTTCATGGTTTGGAAGCAACATAGGGTGGAGATCCAAAACTGCTGGGCACTACCTAGTGAGGATTTCCAGAAGGTGATTTGCCATAAGTTTCTCATAATTGAAATTTCAATAAAGGGAAAAGTTAGGAAACACACCTGGAAAAAAGAATCAGTCATCAGGCGGTGGAAGTTACCAAATATGGCAGTTGAATTCCAGCAGGAGGTTCTCAGACAGGTTGACTGGGACTGGGATGGGCTAGCTAATGCCATGTGGGATTGGGTTTCTATGAATATTAGGAGATGTGGAGAGGTGCTGTTAGGCATGGGTAGAGAAGGAGGCACTAACCAGGGTAGACAGACATGGTGGTGGAATAAGAAGGTGGAAGCAGCCATAAAAATAAAGAAGGGGGCTTTTCATAAGTGGAGAGAAACAGGGGATCAGGTTTAAAGGCCGATTATATTCATGTAAGAAAAAATGCCAGAAGATCTATTCCCCTGGCCAAGTACCAGAAGTATGAGGCTTTCTATAAAATGTTGGGACAACAGATGGAGAGAAAGCAGTATTTAGACTGGCCAAGACCAGGGACAGAAATAGTAAGGATGTCACCAGGGCCATAATGGTCAAGGATACCAAGGGTAGGGTCCTGTTCCAACCAGCACAGGTAATCAATAGATGAGAAGAATACTACCAGAGCCTCTTAAATGCTGCCAATTGTGAAACAGTCACAGATAGCAACCCTCATACACCACTGGCAGTGGACAGGGTGAGTGAGGATGAAAAAGTAAGTGCCCTTCAAAAGATGAAAGGTCAGAAAGCAGTAGGCCCTGATAAGATACCCATGACGTTTGGCACTTTGACGTTTGACGTTGGCCTTAGGAACCTCAAGAATTACATGGCTACGGAAGCTTTTCAATAAGTGAGCAAATGGTGACATGATTGTTTGTTTGTGTTTAAGGTCCCATTAACTACAAGGTCATTAGAGACCCACCCCCTGCATAGTTACTAATGCATACACTGCACAGACACTACACTAATGCGATGATTATTGGGTATTAGCAGTACCCAGCTTTCCTGAGAGACCATTCATGTCAGTACTAACTGGGCTTGCATTGCATAACTTCAGTGATCAGACGAAAACTGGTGTGTCCAACGCAACTTGCTGCTCATCTGCATGGAGAGAGTTGGGTAGTTCCACTGTTCAAGGGCAAAGGAGATGCCCAGGATTTGATGGGCCATTCTATGAAACTGTAGAAGCAAGTCATAGAATGTTGCCTCAGAAACCTGAACTAGTGTCTGGGGAAATCAATTTGGGTTTATGCCAGGTAGGTCCACTATGGAACCAATCCTTATTCTATGGCAGATGAAAGAGAAACACATAGCAGTAAAGAAGGACCTGCATGCCATACTCATTGACCTGGAGAAGGCCTGTGATGGTGTCCCTAGACAGGTACTGTGGAGCGTTTTAAGAAAGAAAGGAGTAGATGAAGGCCATATTAGGATAGTGAAGGATATGTATAAGGGTTCCTTCCATTGCTAGGGTGAGGACAGCATTGGGAAACACTGCATGCCTCAAAGGGCAGGTTGGGGTGAATCAAGGGTCAGCACTCAGCCCATATCTGTTTTCCCTAGTAATGGTCAAGCTGCTGACAGGAATAGGGGAATGGGCCTCTCAGTGTCAGGCATTTGCTGATAATGTTAGAAGGCTGGAGGAGTCTAAAGAGGAAGCAAAAAAGGGCCTGCATGGCATCAAAACGGGAATGGAGAGAAGGGGCCTTAAGGTGAACATAAAGAAGACTGAGAACTTAGCTTTCAATTTCAGTGGAAAGGGACAAGGGGGCGAGATCAGATGTGGGGGTGAGAAGATACCAGGGGTGCAGGAGTTCCGGTATTTAGGATCAGTTTTCCAGAGAAATGGGGAAATTGATTCAGATGTGGCACATAGGATTAAGGCAGCATGGCAGAAATGGAGACAGGCAAGTGGGGTCTTTTGTGACTGACGGGTCCCAAGTAAGCTGAAAGGCAAAGTGTATAGAACTGTTGTTAGGTGCACTATATTGTATGGCTCAGAGTGTTGGGCAGCTAGAAAGAACCGTGAAAGGCAAATGGAAATGGCAGAGATACGAATAATAAGCTACATGAGTGGGGTGTCCATAGCCAAAAGAATCTAAAACACTTATGCTAGATGTAGCTTTGGATTGAGGAACATTGCAGAGAAGATGAGGGGGAATCGCCTGAGGTAGGATTGGTTTGTCAAGAGGAGGGGAGAGGAGGACCTTATTACTGCTATTATGGGACTGAGGGTGATGGAGGCACCAGGGGTAGGGGAAGACCAAAACAGGTATGGGCGCAGGTGGATATGGACCTGGTTGGGGATAGGCAGCAGTGGAGGATCAGAACCCACAGACCCGACCCTGTATTAGGCACAAGAAGGGTGAAATGATGATGATTATAATATTAAAGCTAAAGCCATGCCGTTTTGCACATGATTAGACTACCTCATTCTCTGCATTCTCACAAACCTTTACAGTTCTATGTTGTATAGGTGTGAAAATATCACAAAAAGTGATTTTTCCCATTCATTTCAATGTAAAAACTCTATTTTTCTTCCTTCTATATCTCAATTTCCTTTAAAGCTACAGCCATGCCATTTTGCAAAGGATTGGAGTACCAAATTCCCTTCATTCTTGCCAAAATTTACATTTCTATGTAATATAGAAGTGAAAATAATGCACAAAGTGTGATTTCCCATTGATTTCAATGTAAAAACTATTTTTCTTTTTGCTATATCTCAATTTCCATTAATGCTACAACCATGCCGGTTTGCACATGATTGGAGTACCTCATTCCTTACATTCTCACAAAAATTTCCAGTTCTATGTGATATAGGAGAGAAAATATTGCACAACGTGTGTTTTCCTATTGATATCAATGTAAAAATCTCTATTTTTCCTTTTGATATATCTCAATTTCTATTCAACCTACAGCTATGCCGTTTTACACATGATTGGAGTACCTCATTCCCTACATTCTCATAAAAATTTACAGTTCTATGTTGTATAGGAGAAAAAAACTGCACTGAGTGTGTTGTTTTAATTATTTCAATGTAAAAGCTCCATTTTTCCAATTTATGCAAAAATTTCTCAAACAATTTAAAAACTGCATTTTTCATTTGGCAATATCTCAATATCTATTAAAGCTACAGCCATGCCGTTCTGCACATGCATAGAGTACCTAATTCACTACATTATTATGAAAATTTACAGTGCTATGTTGTATAGGAGAGAAAATATCGCCTAAAGTGTGTTTTCCCATTGATTTCAATGTAAAAAAATCATTTTTCTTTTTGCTATGTCACAATTTCTTATATATCTGCAGCCATGGAACTTTCCAAAGCCTTTGATAGAGTGTGTATTCCTCTTTTTCTGGATAAACTATTTTTTATGGGCTTTCTGGGAACCTGCTAGAGTTTCTTGGCAATATTTAACTTAGAGGCAAAACTATGTTAAAATCGGTCACATCCTGAGTGACCAATATTACCTCCAAAATGGCGGGTTACCTCACTTGAGTGTTTTAAGTAAAATCCTTTATAGTATAAATCTAAACGACCTTCACACAATAAAACCCCCTGAAGTAGGGCGATTGGCATACACTGATGACCTAAAATTGTCAAGGATTATATCAGACAGTCATGATAAATTGGTGTTGCAGGTTGCCCTTAGTACATTGGAAAGATGCTTTAAATTCAATAACTTGGCTTTGAATTATACCAAGACTGCTATCATGTACCTTCTATTGGATCTCAAATCCGATTTTCCAAACATATTTTTTTGTAAATTGCTCACCAGTGCCAAGAATCACAGTGATAAGAGACTTCAGGGTGTTCCTTGACCAAAAAATTACTTTTCAATTTCATTTGCACAAAAGATACCTGAAGATAAAGCAGCTTTATTATGCCATTTTACAGATAAAGGGCATGTCTCATTTTCCACATCTACAGGCCCCACCTTTTTGCAGGCTAATTAAACTTATAATTTATTGTTGTTTAATTTGCTGGTCGACATGCTGTTAGACTACTGGTCGACTGCATATTAAGGCCTTGCAGATCAAGAATTCAAATCAGGGGCCACAATATCACGTACCAGGTAGGGCTCTGCAGACACAAGGGTTGGTCCTCAGGAAATTCATAATATACTTTAGGGTTATATGGCTCTTTCACCTCTGGGCAAACCATATTGACTGCCCTACTCTCATCAGATGTTTGCAAATAAATATCCCTGGCCATCACTCATGCCAAAAGATTTTCTTTAAGCATGCATGGGAATTTTAGTAACCCCATCTGTCATGAACAATGGGATTTTAATTCCCTCAATTTAACAATTGATGACATTCTGATGACTAAGAATGCTTTAAAGAATAAACCCCTCTCTCTTCTACATGGTATGAAACTATCTTAAGTGGATACATTTTTTCTTTAAATTAATAGTCTGTAAACTCCTAAGTGCTATACTATGGCATATTGATTTCTATGGATTCAATTATCATTTAAACTCTGAAGTCTTTAACCATCATTTTGTATTTTGCACTTATTAGTGTTTTAGTGCATTTTCTCCTTTTTATCTTTATTATTTATTTTATTTTAAATCTAAGCTTTTACTATTTATAATTTTTACCCTTATTTCGGGTTTTTATTGTTTAATTTTTTATACCTTTCATATTTCACTTCTAAATTTTATTTATTTTACTTATTTATATGAGGCATTTGAGGTGGCATGACAATTTCTTTTTTAATCTAATGCTTCCTAGCAGCCATTAGTTTTTTGTACTGTGAGAATAGAAGCACTATCAATTAGTAGTTACTTGTTTGGTAATAGCCCCCTTCCACCCTCCTCCTTCCCAATAATTCTCCAATCTTCCCCTTATCCCATCCACTTAAGAAGGGTCTTGTTACCTGTTATAGTGAATGTAAAGAATGCTAAACCTACATAAACGTGCTAAACCCACCTAAACCATACAATGTGGGTTTTCCCATTGATTTCAATGTAAAAAGTAAATTTTTCTTTTTGCTATATCTCAATTTCTATTAAAGCTACAGCCATGCCGTTTTCCACATGATTGGAGTACCTCATTCCCTGCACTCTCACAATATAATACTATTTTATGTAATACAACGGGTGTTTTCCTATTGATTTAAATCTAATAACTCCATTTTTCTTTTTGCTGTATCTCAATTTCTATTAAAGCTACAGCCATGACGCTTTGCATCAGTGTGGAATACCTCAGGAGCGGCAAGTTGCGTTTGACACACCAGTTCTCGTCTGATCACTGACGTTAAGCAACGCTAGCCCAGTTAGTACTGACATGGGTGGTCGCTCGGGAAAGCTGGGTACTGCTAATACCCAATAATCGTCACACTGGTGTAGTGCCTGTGCAGCAAATGGATTAGAACTATACAGTGGATGGGTCTGTAATGACCTCGTAGTTGATGGGACCTTAAACATCAACAAACAAACAAACAAGTGGAATACCTCATTTCCTACATTCTCTAAAAAATTTACAGTTCTATGTTGTATAGGAGAGGAACATATCGCACAAAGTGTGTTTTCTTATTGATTTGAATGTAAAAACCATCTTTCTTTTTGCTTTATCTCAATTTCTATTAAAGCTACAGCTATGCTGTTGTGCACATGATTTAAGTATTTCATTCCCTACATTCTTGTAAAACATTTACTGCTCTATATTGTATAGGAGAGAAAATATAACACAAAGTGTGTTCTTCTATTGATTTCAATGTAAAAAATTCCATTTTTCTTTTTGCTCGACTCAATTTCTAATAGAGCTACAGCCATGCCGTTTTGCACGTCATTTGGGTATCTTAATCCCTCTATTTTCCCATAAAATTACTGTTTTATATTGTATAGGAGAGAAAATATCGCACAAAGTGTGTTTTCCCATTAGTTTCAATGTTAAAAATCCCAACGTCTATTAAATATACAGCAATGCTATTTGAAGCGAGATTGGAGTACCTCATTCCCTACATTCTCGAAAATATTACCAGTTCTATGTTGTATAGGAGAAAAAATATCACAGAAAGTGTTTTTCAGTTGATTTCAATTGAAAAACTCCATTTTTCCTTTTACCTTATCACAATTTCTATTAAAGCTACAGCCTTGCCGTTTTGCACATGAAAGAAGTGCCTCATTCCCTACATTCTAGCAAAAATTTGCATTTCTAAGTTTTATAGGAGAGAAAACGATATTTCACAAAGTGTGTTTTCCCATCGATTTCAATGTAAAAACTATTTTTCTTTTTGCTAAATGTCAATTTCTATTAAAACTACAGCCATGTCGTTTTGCACATGATTAGAGTACCTAATTCCCTACATTCTGGAGGCAGGTTTTTATTTTATTATGTATAGGAATAACAATTTTGCACAAAGGGTGTTTTCTTATTGATTTCAATTTAAAAACTCCATTTTTCTATATCTCAATTTTTATGAAAGCTACAGCCATGCCGTTTTGAACATGGTAGGAGTACAACATTCACAACATTCTGGATCATATTTATAATTCTATTATGTATAGGAGAGAAAATATCGCAAAAAGTGTTTTCCCATTTAATACAATGTAAAAACTCCATTTTTGTTTTTGTGATATCTCAATTTTTTTCAAGCTTCAGCCGTTACGTTTTGCAATTGATTGGAGTACCTCATTCCCTACATCCTTGCAAATATTTACAGTTCTATGTTGTATGTAAGAGAAAATATAGCACAATAGGAGTTCTCCCATTGATTTCAATGAAAAACTCCATTTTTCTTTCTGCTTCATTTAAAATTCTATTAAAGCTTGAGCCATGCCGTTTTGCACATGATTGGAGTACCTTATTCCCAACACTTTCACAAAAATCTACAGCTCTATGTTGCATAGAGGAAAAAATGTCGCCCAAAGAGTGTTTTCCAATTAATTTAAATGTAAAAACTCCATTTTTCTATTCGCTATAACACAATTTCTATTAAAAGCTACAGCCATGCCGTTTTGCACATGATTAGAGCACCACATTCCTAAATTCTGAATAAATGTTATGATTTTATTATGTGAAGGAAAGAAAATATTACACATAGTGTGTTTTCCTATTGTTTTCAATGTAAAAATCCCATTTTTTATTTTACCATATCTCTATTTCTAGTAAAGCTACAGACAAGTAGTTTTGCACATGATTGGAGTACCTCATTCCCTACATTCCTTCAATTTTTCGATGTATATGACAGATAATATCACACAAAGTGTGTTTTCCAATTGATTATAATGACAAAACTCCATTTTTCTTTTTTCTATATTTCAATTTCTATTAATGTTACAGCCATGCCCTTTTTGCACATGATTGGAACCAAATTCCCAGCATTCTGGATTAAAGTTATGATTCTATTATTTATAGGAGAGAAAATATCACACAAGGTGTGTTTTCCTATTGATTTCAAATTTAAAAACTCCATTTTTCATTTTGCTATATCTGAATTTCTATTAAAGCTACAGCCATGACATTTTGTATTAGATTGGAGTACCTCATTCCCTACATTCTAGCAAAAATTTACAGTTCCATCATGTATAGGAGAGAAAACGCTCAAAGTGTGTTTTCCTATTGATTTCAATGCAAAACCGTCATTTTTTTATGACGTCATCTTTTTATGATTATTTTCACTTCTAAATCTTTATATGCATGGTGTTTAATTCAATATCCATAATAATGCCCTTAATCTGAAAATTTAAGTCTTCAAATTCAAAGTCTTTTGTGGTCATCACAGACCCCCAAATTGTAGTGTGTGCCAGAAATGTCTCCTTGTGGATTGAAGGTTAACCATTAACATCATTGCACCTACAATAGGAATGCGTGGGAGCAGGTTGTGGAAAGGAACATGTTGGCATGCAGGAAGGAGGGGGACTTGGTTGGAGATAGGCAGGAGTGAAGGACTAGAACCTGCAGACCCGACCCTGC
>JAAFCE010009127.1:11469002-11502720 GCA_013389805.1 Trigoniulus corallinus
GGTCGCTCGGGAAAGCTGGGTACTGCTAATACCCAATAATCGTCGCACTGGTGTAGTGCCTGTGCAGCAAATGCATTAGAACTATACAGTGGATGGGTCTGTAATGACCTCGTAGTGGATGGGACCTTAAACATCAACAAACAAGTGGAATACCTCATTTCCTACATTCTCTAAAAAATTTACAGTTCTATGTTGTATAGGAGAGGAACATATCGCACAAAGTGTGTTTTCTTATTGATTTGAATGTAAAAACCATTTTTCTTTTTGCTATATCTCAATTTCTATTAAAGCTACAGCTATGCTGTTGTGCACATAATTTAAGTACTTCATTCCCTACATTCTTGCAAAACATTTACTGCTCTATATTGTATAGGAGAGAAAATATAACACAAAGTGTGTTCTTCTATTGATTTCAATGTAAAAAATTCCATTTTTCTTTTTGCTCGATCTCAATTTCTAATAGAGCTACAGCCAATACGTTTTGCACGTCATTTGGGTATCTTAATCCCTCTATTTTCCCATAAAATTACTGTTTTATATTGTATAGGAGAGAAAATATCGCACAAAGTGTGTTTTCCCATTAGTTTCAATGTTAAAAATCCCATTTCTCTTTTTCTATATCTCAACTTCTATTAAATATACAGCAATGCTATTTGAAGTGAGATTGGAGTACCTCATTCCCTACATTCTCGAAAATATTACCAGTTCTATGTTGTATAGGAGAAAAAATATCACAGAAAGTGTTTTTCAGTTGATTTCAATTGAAAAACTACATTTTTCCTTTTACCTTATCACAATTTCTATTAAAGCTACAGCCTTCCTGTTTTGCACATGAAAGAAGTGCCTCATTCCCTACATTCTAGCAAAAATTTGCATTTCTAATTTGTATAGGAGAGAAAAAGATATTTCACAAATATAGTGATATCTCAATTTTTTTAAGCTTCAGCCATTACGTTTTGCAATTGATTGGAGTACCTCATTCACTACATCCTTGCAAATATTTACAGTTCTATGTTGTATGTAAGAGAAAATATAGCACAATAGGAGTTCTCCCATTGATTTAAATGAAAAACTCCATTTTTCTTTCTGCTTCATTTAAAATTCTATTAAAGCTTGAGCCATGCCGTTTTGCACATGATTGGAGTACCTTATTCCCAACACTTTCACAAAAATCTACAGCTCTATGTTGCATAGAGGAAAAAATGTCGCCCAAAGAGTGTTTTCCAATTAATTTAAATGTAAAAACTCCATTTTTCTATTCGCTATAACACAATTTCTATTAAAGCTACAGCCATGCCGTTTTGCACCACATTCCTAAATTCTGAATAAATGTTATGATTTTATTATGTGAAGGAAAGAAAATATTACACGTAGTGTGTTTTCCTATTGATTTCAATGTAAAAATCCCATTTTTTATTTTACCATATCTCTATTTCTAGTAAAGCTACAGACAAGTAGTTTTGCACATAATTGGAGTACCTCATTCCCTACATTCCTTCAAATTTTCGATGTATAGGAAAGATAATATCACACAAAGTGTGTTTTCCAATTGATTATAATGACAAAACTCCATTTTTCTTTTTTGCTATATTTCAATTTCTATTAATGCTACAGCCATGCCCTTTTTGCACATGATTGGAACCAAATTCCCAGCATTCTGGATTAAAGTTATGATTCTATTATTTATAGGAGAGAAAATATCACACAAAGTGTGTTTTCCTATTGATTTCAAATTTAAAAACTCCATTTTTCATTTTTCTATATCTGAATTTCTGTTAAAGCTACAGCCATGACATTTTGTATGAGATTGGAGTACCTCATTCCCTACATTCTAGCAAAAATTTACAGTTCCATCATGTATAGGAGAGAAAACGCTCAAAGTGTGTTTTCCTATTGATTTCAATGCAAAACCGTCATTTTTTTATTTGCTGTATCTATTTATAATGAAGCTGCAGCCATTCTATTTGCACACGATTTAAATTCCACATTTCCATCATTCTGGCAAAAATTTTCGTTTCTATTGTAAATAGGAGAGAAAATAATTCACAAGGTGTGTTTTCCAATTTTTTTCAATGGAAAAACTCCATTTTTTTGCTTTGCTATATCTTAATTACTATTAGAGCTACAGTCATGCTGCTTTGTTCATGATTTATGTACCACATTCCCTTCATTATAGCAAAAACTTACAGTTCTATCATTTATAGGAGAGAAAAAATACAAAGTGTGTTTTCCTATTGATTTCCATGGTAAAACTTCATTTTTCTTTTGCTGTGTCTCGATTTCCATTAAAGCCACCGCCATGTCGTTTTGCATGTGATTTGAGTATAACATGCAAAACATTCTGGCAAAAATTAATGGTTCTTTTATGTATAGAGAAGGAAATAACGCACAGTGTGTTTTACCATTGAAATCAGTGGAAAAATTTTATTTTTGCTTTTGCAATATTTAAATATTTTTAAAGCTACATTCATGCCGTTTTGCACATGATTGGAGTACAACATTCGCTACAATCTGGCAAAAATTTGCAGTTCAATGATGTATAGGAGAGAAAATATTACTAAAAGTGATTTTTCCAATGATTTCCATTGAAAAACTTCATTTTTCTTTCTGCTGTATCTCAATTTCTTTTAAAGCTACAGGTATGCCATTTTGCACATGATTCGAACACCACATCCCCTATATTCTGGCAAAAATTTACAATTCTATGTGCATCAAAATATCTCAGTTTTTGGAGTCTTTATTAGTAATTGTGGGTTTAGTTTGTATATCCATTGTTGGCTTACGTCTGAGTCTTCTTTCCTTTGTGGTTTGGCTGCTGGATGGATAAGTTTAGGAAATTTTGATGATAACATAGATCATGAAACTTAAGCCTTATTGAGTAGCTATCTGTTTTGTAATGCCAATGTTGGTAGTTACCAGAGCGCTATTGGGGAGCCCGTTTCCATCATCTGCTTTAGCAAGCAGTCAAGCTATTGCAGTTCCTCTTAACAAGGCAAGACATTGAGTTAGCCAAAATTTGTGGTTGTGTCCTAGTGAGTGCTCATGGCCCTACAGGGCGTCTGTCTCACCTGTGGTAAAGATATTCATCCATGGCGTACAGCTATAAAATGTTCTTTATGTGCACAGAAGATGAAAATTTATTGCATCAATGTGACATCCTCGGGTGCCCCCTTGCCGCCACTTAACTTCAAATGAATGACTTGTCTGCCTTAACGTAGTGAGAATACACAAGTGAAGCCAATCCAGCCTGTAATAAATTTTGTAAATCCACCACTTTTCAAGTCCCCAATTTCTCCTTATTTTAAATCCGTTCTCATTTTTGTAAGTTAAGCCCCTTTACTGGAACTCACCGAGGTGTTCAGAGAATACCTGGTATCCAATAACTCTATTGTGTCAGATTTAAAGCACTTATGTTCTTAGCTAACAGTCTTTAAAAGATCTTTCACCCCCCTCAGTGGGACCTCAGAAACCTGAGCGTTTATTTGCTGAAGTAACTATAAACAGGGGGATGGACGTTAACAGCTTCAATGTTTATCAGATTGTAGAAGGAAATGTTCATCCATTGTCTGGAGGGAAACAGTTTTCGATTTATGAAGTGGGGCCTTATATGACGCCTGGTTTAGCATCCCCTGCACCTCCTCCTCCCAATGGTCGTTCCCAGAGGAGGCCAATGAGGTCTGCCACTTCACCCACATGAGGCATTAGGAATTTTGCAACCCTACAGGGCTTACCTAAGATGCCATCTTTTAGGATTATTTTCACAAGACTGAAGCCAACTACTACCTGCCTGGACATATCCAACCATCGTAGTGAGCTAAGGCAAGGTTGTCAGGGTATGATTTCCCAGCTGAATAGAAAATACAACACTTACATTTAATATTTTATAAACTATGTGGTCACTGATTCTGATACCATAAACTCTGAAGATCTGTGGCTACCTTATTCGATTGTCAAGAATTTTTTGACATGCTTCATGATTCCATGATTAAAGAAAAGTTAGTGATGAACTCCACCTCAAATTGCACAGGTGACACAGAGGAGGCGACAGAGTCAAAGGGGCGAGATGGAAACCCCTCAAGTGCTCCTTCTTGATGCCTCTCCCTCTGTTAAAGATCTATTATCAGAATGTATGTAGCTTACAAACAAACAGCAACACACTTCTGGCTAACATTTCCCTGTTTGTTGTTTGAGTTTACGGTCCCGTCAACTTCGAGGTCATTAGAGACTCATCCACTGTATAATTCTAATTCATATACTGCACATACACTACACAAATGCGATGATTACTGGGTATAAGCAGTACCCGGCTTTCCCTAGTGACCTCCCATGTCAGTACTAACTGGGCTTGCCTTGCTTAACTTCAGTGATCAGATGAGAACTGGTGTGTCCAATGCAACTCACTGCTCCCCTAAAATTTCCCTTACAGACTATGACGTCACAGTACTATCCAAGTCCTGGCTTTCAGAGGAGATAAGTTTGTACATGTTATCTCCACCATGCTATCTGGTCTTTCGACAGGACAAGGTTAGGTCCTTTTACAGTGGGGGCTTGCTGGTAGCAGTAAATTGATCTACATTGGGGATGGATGTGCAGTTATCACAAGCTTGTGCATTCGAGACTGTGTGTTGGCTGTCTCTATCAAGCTCCTGTGAGTAAATTAACTAACATGGTTGCTTGCTACCTTTCCCCTCCTCTCTCTTTAGTGAAATTTTCAAAAATATTGGATACCTTAACCACTAAATTAGTTGGAAATTCACCAGTCATAGTGTTGGAGGACTTTAACGTCTCTCACATCAACTGGCAAACAGCAATACCCAGCTATTATGGCAATTCTTATTCTTCAAAGCAAGGTCCTTTATGGCCCTTACCACTTTCACAAAATTATTACAATGGAGTTGGATTCAGAATTCGAAACATGGGCTATTGGTACTTGTCATTATGGATCTACCTAGTTCCTTGCATGAGGTCCCATCTCCTTTATCGAAACTTGAAACACATCATCCAGCACTGGTGTTAACTCTTCACTGGGGACGTCAGATGCAAAGTTGTAATCCCAGGCTAGAGGGCAACTCAGGCTATAATTGGTATAAGGAGGATTATCTGCACCTATATCATGAATTGGCAGATGCTAACTTGGCTAACATACACTCTAGTCAAAACCCTACTTTTAGCATGGAAGGGTTCTATAAGGTCAGGCAGACTGCACTGAACGTCTGTATTCCAAAGAAAATTTCATACCCCAGAAGATATGGCAGCATTCCATATTGGTTTAGTGCTGAGCTCATCAAGCTCATAAAATTAAAAAGAAGGCTGATCACCCTCAAAAAGAGGTGACCTTTAGTAGCTTTGCTTCAACGATTCTAAGAGGTACGATCTAAGGTTAAACTTCTACAGATTGAGTCAAGGCAAAGATATCTGGCAAACCTAATCTATTTAAAGAACTCTCCTCAGCAATTTTGGACAGGGTATAAATGTCTGACTAGCAGAAATTATTCAGGGATGACCCTACTTTAGAATAATAATTTGGTGTCAGATCCACTCAAAGTAGGCAATACATTCATTAGACATTATGAACACATGCTAAGGCAGTTTACTGACCCACCATCTTCAGGTCACCAGCACCCATTACATCTACCTGGTCGTGGCAAAGCCCTGGACATTGAGGCTATTTCACCACAAGAGGTTCTTGTTGCAATCAGGTGCCTGAAAACTTCTCTCTCCTTGGGGCCTGATGGGATTCCCCCTCTAATTAACACAGCTTACAGGGACATTTTAGTACCTATGTTAGTTAATCTCTATAACAAATGTCTAGCTTACCAAAGCATACCTGAAATCTGGGGAATAGAACATGTTGTGCCCATATTAAAAAATGGCCATCACACTGATACTGCCAGCTATTGACCAATATCCTTAATATCTACTTTTGCCAAGATTTTCGAGCATATTATTGTGTCCAAAATTGCTATCTGGAGCTCCTCTTTTTATAAGCATTGACCAGTCTGCAAAGGTCAATCAACTGAAACTAACATGATGACCCATCTTTATAAGATCGCTAAGGTCCTTACACAACTATGCAAGGTAGATACAATTTATCTTGACTTATCTAACGCCTTTGATCGAGTCCATTTTCCCCTATTATTGCAGAAGTTAGTTCATTATGGTATTCCTGGGAAATTACTTGGACTTCTGGGTAGCTATTTGGGCACCCGACAGAATTAAGTTCTTGTGGACTCTGTCACAAGCAGCAAATACAGACAGCTCCTTAAGTCCTTTTTTATTCAACGTCTTCATGAATGACCTTAATTTTTATATTTCAAAGGCGGTAAGCCACTCAGCATTTGCTGATGACTTGAAACTTTCTCAGGTTCTCATAGATGCTAATTCAGCAGTTACTTTTAATTAGTCTCTGAGCCAGGTGGAGCTCTGGCTCTCATTAAATAATTTAAAAATATTAATCATGACAAAACTCTCTTTATATCCTTTTTTTTGATTTTGTCTCCTTTATGATTTCCTTAGACATTTGCTGATGGCTCTCTTGTTCTCCTTTACCCCAGTTTTCCCTTATTTGGGAAGGTAGCTACACACCAAACTTACATTTTCTTTTCACCTACATCATCTTTATCTGAAAGTACATACAGCCTACCAGGAGTTATGTTACTTGAAGGGTATGATGCAGTTCCCTACTTTATTGTCACTCCTATTCAATGCACTAATAAATCCTTCTAGTGCCTATTACATTTCTTGCTAAGCCATTTGCAGTCCTTCTAAACTGAGGAAACTGAAGTGACTGCATGACTAGGTGCTACTTTTGGGCAATACTAGCTTTAACCCATGTAACATGGACAATATCAGGTCCTTCACTTTCCCATTAATGAAATTTGTCCTGTATTCATGGATTATATGGGTTTACTGGTTGTTCACAAATAAAAAAATGCTAAATGCCTTACACTTCTTTGTATTATGCAGACGCTCACACCAAAAATACTTTTTAGCATTCATGGGTGATGTCAAAAATCCTATATTTCTGGCACAAAGTAATTTTCAAATATTGGGACTCTCATGTGACAATTTACCTCTTTTAGAAAAGGAATTTAAGAAAAAGAATCTCATAATGATATTTCATAATTTGCATGTTTGAAAGATTACCTATTAAATTCATAGGTTAGCCTTCTAGTGAAAATGCTGTCATTTTGCCATATTGTTGAACCAATATATAAATAAGAAAAGAATTGAAGTTTTATGCTCCTCATCCCACTTTTTATCTCAGACCCTATTTATTACTTTTTAACTTAGGTCAAAATTGGATTGATTTTTAGACATTTAGATATTTTACTATTTCTAAATTTTACTATTGGGGAACGTTTTAATAACTTATGGGTTGGAGTTTGCTCTCACCTTATTTATTTTGATTTTATGTATATATTCCTAATTTTTAGGTCACAAGTGTTGCATCTCCTACTGCTCACCCACCCCAAAATATTATTGCTTATAGTCCATGCCTCCCTAGTCCCATCCCCAACCAAAGGGTTAGGCTGTTTAGGGGATATAAAAAACAGTAAGTAAGTAAGTAAGTAAAGGAGAAAACGCACAAAGTATGTTTTCCCAATGATTTCAATTGAAATATTTCATTTTTCTTTTTGCTATATCTCAATTTCTATGAAAACTACAGTTATGCCATTTTGCTGATGATTGGTGTACCACATTCCCAACATTCAGGTGTAAATTTACAGTTGTATGATGTATAGGAGAGACAATGTGGCTCTTGGATTAGTACGTGTGTGTTTTCTGGTGATCCTCACATTTTTGCAATTTTTGGAAGCCTGTGATGGAAAATAAGCAGATCAAAACTTGCCTTTTATAAGGCGAGCAACTAGACCCAGGAAAACGGTAGAGCTGTAGTTTGTGGGATCCTATAAACGGTGTGAGGAGCTTGGAGTTAGTGCAGTGGCATATGCCTAAACGCACGCCTTTTTGGCTTTCCCATTGTTCAACAGCACAGCATACGTGTCGTCTGCCTTGACAGATCTGCGGCTGTGCTGGACGCCCACTTTCTTGCAGCTAGTTTAGTCATTTTTATTATTTATTTATTAATTCATTTATTTATATTTGCATATGTTTCCATTGTTTGTTGGCCTATTTTTTCATCTGTTTTTATCTGTTTGGTTTGGGTTTTGATTGAGATTGTATTGGAGGACTGCCAGGTGTGTGTGAGGCCTCCACTCACTTGGCAATGATTAGTCCATTAATGAGTCTCCTGTGGGGTAGGCAGCCCTGCCAATACTGCTGCAGGTTCAGGACGTCTGACTGGGTCAAATTTGCCACTCAACTTTGGTTATGTCGATCCCGGAATCCCCTTGACTGCTGGCATTTGAATACAGTATTAACTTTTCGTCCACAAGGTTGGGGTTTTGGCAGACCCCAGACCTACAAAGTTGTGTATACACAGGCACCACTTTCTTCAATTGTAATGAACCATGGAGTACCAGTTCTGCCATGCATTCTTTACCATTCTAGGGATGTTGGTGTGTCTCCTATGTAATTAGCATTTTTTATTTCTGGTTAAGCAATGCAACCCAAGTTAGTACCAACATGGATCGCTGGTCAGAACATCTGGTTACTAAGGCAGAAATGGGAGCAGGATGTCCATAAGGATATGGTAGTGTCTGGAGTGGTTGGAGACCTGTTGGGAGATCAACAGGAGGAGAGGACTAGACCCTGCTGATCTGACCCTGTCGTAGGTGGGATAAGGGTATGGTGATGATGATGTCTTGTCTGCTTGGGGTAATATAGAATTTTTACAGCATGTTTCCAAATTATTTTCACTTCTAAAGCTTTATATGCATGGTGTTTAATTCAATATCCATAATAATGCCCTTAATCTGAAAATTTAAGTCTTCAAATTCAAAGTCTTTTGTGGTCATCACAGACCCCCAAATTGTAGTGTGTGCCAGAAATCGTCTCCTTGTGGATTGAAGGTTAACCATTAACATCATTGCACCTACAATAGGAATGCGTGGGAGCAGGTGGTGGAAAGGAACATGGCGGCATGCAGAAAGGAGGGGGACTTGGTTGGAGATAGGCAGGAGTGAAGGACTAGAACCTGCAGACCCGACCCTGCCGCGGGTGGGAAAAGGGTCAGATGTTGATGATGAAGATGTCCAACAATAGGAGGTATAGCAGTTTACTGCAGATGTTTTGTTTGTATCAACTCATGTGCGTTGCACATTCTCCTTTATTTCCCCCCACACCATTGCCGCCATATTGGTGTTTGGTTATGTCGATCATTGGCTATCTCGATGTTTTTTAGCAAACCCCTATGCCATTGACATAACAGGGTTCCACTGTACAGCCATTTGGTTTTCCATATGATTGTAGTACCACATTCCCTGCATTCTGACAAAAACTTGCAGTTCTATCATGTATAGGAGATAAAATGCCCAAAGTTTTTTTCCCATTGATTTCAATAGAAAAACTTTATATTTCTTTTTGCTATATCTCAATTTCCATTAAAGGTACAGCCATGACGTTTTGCCCATCATTGGAGTACCACATTCCCTATATTCTCAAACAAATTTACAGTTCTCTGTGTTATGGAAGAGAAAATATCGCACAAAATGTGATTATTGTAAAAACTTCATTTTTCTTTTTGCTATATCTCAATTTCTATTAAAGATACAGCCATGCCATTTTGCAGATGACTGGAATCCCACATTCCCATCATTCTGCATAGAAGTTAGGATTCTATTATGTATATGAAATAATATATGGCATAAATTGTGTTTTCCCATTGTTTTTTATGTAATTACATCATTTTTCTTTTTGCTATACTTAATATTCTGTAAAAGCTACAGCCATGCCCTTTTGCCCATGATTGGAGTACTTCATTCACTGCATTCTTGCAAAAATTTACAGTCCTTTGCTTTACAGGAGAGAAAATATTTTACAAAGTGTGTTTTCATATTGTTTTCGTTGTAAAAACTGCTATACCTCAATTTCTTATAAACCTACAGCCATGACTTTTTGCAGATGATTACCGTATGACATTCGAAACATTCTGAATAAAAGTTATGATTCTATTATGTATATTAAAACAAAAATTGAACAAAGTGTGTTTTCCCATTGATTTCCATGTAAAAGCTTCATTTTCCTTTTTGCTATATCTCAATTACAATGAAAGCTACACAAATGCCATTTTGCACGCAATTGGAGTAGCTCATTCCCTACATTCTTGCTAAAATTTACAGTTATATGTTTCATAGGAGAGAAAATATCATACAAGGTGTTTTCTCATTGATTTTAATAGAAAAACTCAATAATTCTTTCTGATATATCTCAATTTCTATTAAACCTACAGCCATGCTGATTTGCTCATGATTGGTGTACCACATTCCACCCATTCTGGCAAGAAATTTGCAGTTCTATCATGTGTAGGAGACAAAATGCACAAAGTTGCGTTTTCCCATAAATTTCAATGGAAAAACATCATAATTCTTATCAAATTCATTTCAATATAAAACTCTATTTTTTTGGTAAACCTCAATTTCCATTAAAGCTACAGCCATGCCGTTTTGCACATGATTGGAGTACATCATTCTGTACATTCCCACTAAAATTTGCAGTTCTATGTTGTATATGAGAGAAAATATCACACAAAGTGTGTTTTCCTATTGATTTCAATATAAAAACTCCATTCTTCTTTTTGCTATATCTAAATTTCTAATAAAGCAACAGCCATGCCGTTTTGCAAATGATTGGAGTATCACATTACCTAAGTTTTGGCCAAAATTTGCAGTGGTATCATGTATAGGAGACAAAATGTACAACTTGCGTTTTTTCATTGATTTCATTAGAAAAACCTCATTTTTGTTTTTCCTATATCTCAAGTTCTATTAAAGCTACAGCCACGCCATTTTGCAAATAATTGGAGTACCTCATTACCTACATTCTTTTAAAAATTTACAATTCTATCTTGTGTAGGAGAGAAAATATTGCACAAAGTGTGTTTCACCCATTGATTTCACTTTAAAAACTCCATTTTTCTGTTTTGCTATATCTCAAATTCTATTAAGGCTACTGCCATGCCGTTTTGCTCATGATTGGAGTACAACATTTCCTACATTCTGGATAGAAGTTATGATGCTATTATTTATAGGAAAAAATATCACACAAAGTATTTTATCCTATTGATTTCAATGTAAAATCTCCATTTTTCTCTTTTGCTATATCTCAATTTCTATTAAAGCCACACATCCATGCCGTTTTGCACCTGATAGTAGTACCTTATTCCCTACATTCTTGCAAAAATTTACTGTTCTATGTTGAATAAAAGAGAAAATGTTGCAAAAAGTGTATTTTTCTATTGATTTCAATGTAAAAACTTTATTTTTCTTTTTGCTATATCTCAATTTCTATTAAAGCGGCAGTCATGCCGTTTTGCAAATGATTTGAGTTAAATATTCCTTACATTCTAACAAAAATTAACAGTGCTATGTTGTATAGGAGATAAAGTATAGCCGAAAGTGTGTTTTTTTATTGATTTCAATTTAACAACTGCATTTTTCGTTTTCCTATATCTCAATTTCTATTAAAGCTACAGACATGCCGTTTTGCACACGACTGAAGTACCTCATTCCCTACATTATTGTAAAAATTTACAGTTATATGTTTTATAGGAGAGAAAATATCCCACAAAGTGTGTTTTCTCATTGATTTTAATAGAAAAACTCCATTTTTCTTTTTCCTATATCTCAATTTATACTAAAGCTGGATCTGAATCTTCAGAACCAGCCCTAACGCCTACTCCATTAAGACATCATTCAAAAGGGGACCACAAAGGGACCTAAAAATCAGCTAACAAACACTTTCATTCATCTGCTTTTAGACCCTTCCAGCCTGTACTGAACGGCAGAGGGAATTTTTCCAAAGTAAGTTTCCTCCCTAAAGTGATATTTCCAGAATCTTTATTTCTCACCTAAGGCCAGAAGTAACGTGCCAATCCATTAACATGTCATTAACATCCATTAACAATGTCATTTCCAGCAGATTTTACTACTAAAAACCAAATCTAATTCGTATTCATCATTTATTAATTATTCTGCTGGAGAGGACACAGATTCTCTGTTCTCTGAGAACTTGTGACCTTCACACTCCTTATTAAAACATTTTGTAGGTGAACTGCAAGTTATGTTTGATCCTTCGGGTGGCTATACAATGTCAGAGCCAGATTTGGCTTTAGATAGGGGATGAGAGGTAAACCCCTCTGCCTAACCTGACTAATGACTGTAAAACTGAATATTCGTTATTATTATCAAAACGTACAGAGTATCCATGTACAGCGTGAAACTTTGTTTGCTAACATATCACGAAAAAGTTATGATATTGCTATTGTAACATAAGCATGGCTATCGGATGAGATTAACTCTTATGAGTTATTTCCCCCTAATTATCTTGTTTTCCGTCTTGATAAGAGGGGTTGTACATTGGTGGAGGTATCTTAATAGCTATAAATGTGCTCACACTTGGAGATAATTGCCAACTGATTGAAAGCCGATGCATTGCTGACTCTGTCCTAGCCATCTCTGTAAAGATAGCAGGGGTTGGCTGAACTACAGTAGTTGGCTGTTATTTTCACTAGCACTTTCATCTGTGAATTTTGCCTCAATAGTTGAGAACTTAGCCACAAACATAGTAAAACACTCACCCATTGTGATAATAGGTGATTTCAATGTTCCTTCAATAGATTTTGGCCACCCTATACCTCAATATCAGGGCTCATCACATTCAGGCAGGGCAAACTCTCTAATGGCCATGGCTACAGCAAAGAAATTGCAGCAGAGAAATATGATATTAAATTCTAGAGGTCGCCTGCTGGACCTATGTTTTACTGATAGCCCGTGCAAAGTCTATGAATCACCCTAATGACTAAACTTGATGTGTGCCTCCCATCATTAGAAATCACTTTCGACAGAGCCAGACTACAAGATGCCCCCTTAGAAAGGATGACAAATTTTGTTTTTGCCTGGTTAAAGGGAAACTATGTAGAACTGTACCGCCCCCTCAGGGAAACGGACTGGAGGGGGTGATTTCAAACCCAAATCCTTAGGAAGCATTGGATTTTTTCTATAATCTGCTGTTTCAGGCCATGACAAAATGCATTCCTATCAAATAAATTTCCTGATGCACTCTGGATATCCAATATGGTTAAGCAGAGAACTGATTACACTTATTAAACTAAAGAGGAAATTTTTCTCTCACAATAAGTGCCAGCATTCTGAGGGTGCATGGCAACGTTTTGCCAAAGCCAGGACTTAGTTCAAACGTTTACTAATTTGGGACCATAAATGCTTCTTGGCCAAACTTATTACACAGGAAGAACATCCCCCAAACTTTTTGGCCATAATATAAGCGATTTAATAGAACAAAACCTGAAAAAGTGTCAATATTAGTTGATGACTGTATAATCAGTGATCCATATAATGTGGCAAATGCCTTCTGTGATTACTTTGCAAATTCTCTAGGTAGCTCATCCTTAGCTACTAATACCTGTACTACATATTCATATCCACTACCAACTGGAATGGAGTCGCTACATATTGACTCAATTACCACTTCTGACGTTCAGGTAGCATTAAGGAAATTAAAACAAAAATTTACATTTGGTCATGATATGGTTCCTCCAGTGATTTTAAAGGCCTTTTCTGAACTTCTATCACCTGCTATGGCAAAGCGGTTTACATTATGTTTTATAAGTTGTTTTTTCCTCAAATATGGAAAACAGCTCACATAATACCTGTTTTTAAAAAGGGGTCCAGATTAGATGTCACAACCTATTGTCCAATAAGTATACTGCCAGCCATCTCTAAGGCATTCCAATCAAAGTGCAAAATTGATGTAATATACTTACATTTAGCCAAAGCATTTGATGGGGTAGCCGTCCCATTATTAATTAGGAAGCTGAAGACATATGGAATGTTTGGCAACTTGTTAACATTGCTGCAAAGCCTCCTATCTGCCAGAGTGAATCATGTTAAAAAAAGCCAATCAGTGGGACAGCATCAGTTCAAACAATTTAGAGGCCTGCCACAGGGCAGTGTTTTGAGTCCACTACTCTTAAACATTTATATAAATGATCTGTTTGACAACATTGATCCTGACATATGTTGCTTAGCTTTTGCCAATCATCAAAAATTATCTTAAGTGTTAAGTATTTGGTCGTCAGCAATTAGTCTGAACCTCTCCCTCCATGAGGTGGGACGTTGGTTGACATCAAATGGTCTTTTACTCAATAAAGAAAAGACACGTATCTTCCCATTTTATGGGATCCAAGCTCTATTTTTATCCATATACTTTTGAAGATGTATCATTAGTCCCTAGAGTTTCAATTGTGAAGGATCTGGGAGTTTATATGGACAAAAAGTTAACCTTCCAATTCCATCTCCAACAATTATATTTTAAAGTAAAAAGAGCTTATTTCATAATTTGCACTAAAGGAGGAATATATCAATTTCCAGCATTGTGCTGTGCCCTCTTTACATGCATAATTAAATCTCAAATTTTATAAGCTATAATTTGATGGTCTGCCTGCAGCCGATCCCACGTAATAAAACTATTAAAGCTTTATGATAAGGCTAAAAACAGCTCACTGCCTATTGCTAAGCCCAAACCCAGCACCACCTGAAATCATCAATTGAATACTCTAAACTTGCAAGCTACCATTATATATATTAAGGTAATGTTGGTCTACCATCTTTGGACTGGTCTAATAGACATTCCAAATCTACTGGGACAACTGCTGATTTCCATTCCAGCTAGAGGCTTCTGGTATAATTGCTTTTTTAAGTATGCTGGGGATTTAAACAACCCCACATACCGAGCACACAGAGACTTTCTTTGACTATCTATTGATGACCTTCTGCTATCAAAGAAGGCATTGAGGGCCAAAATGATAGGGCTTTTAGGTGAAAACTGATATGGCTTTTAGCTAAAAACTGATATTGCTTTTAGACAAAATTGCTGATAGTCTCAGGAACTTAAATTTAACAATCCATTATTTTAATGATTTTCTTGTACTTTTTAAAATTTTAACGTAATTATTTAATTAATTATACAATTTTTTGGGCACTTTGTTCCCTATGTTTTAAAATTTTATAATTTCTTTTTTACCATTTTACAATTAATACTATTCATCATTTGGAAATTAATAGAGATCCTAATACAATTCAGCAACTGGTTTTTCTAAATCATAGTACTTCCTTCCTTTTGGACAGAATGCCTTCTCTCCAGCCCCTCAACTCCCTTCCTATCCACTGCAAACGGGCCAGCCTGTTTAGTGGACTGAAACACATTTACATTTAACATTTAACATGCAGTTTTGCAATTGATTGGAGTACCACATTCATTACATTTATGCCAAAATTTGCAGTTCTATCAAGAATAGTAGAAACAATGCACAAAGTGTGTTTTCCAATAGATTTCAATATAAAATCTGCATTTTTCTTTTTGCTATATCTCAATTACTATTAAAGGTACACCCATGAATTTTTGTAAATCACTGGAGTACCTCATTTCCTACATTCTTGGAAAAATTTAAAGTTCTAAGTTGTAAATGTGAGGAAATATTGCATAAAGTGCATTCTAATTGATTTCAATGTAAAAACTCCATTTTTCCTTTTTGCTATATCTCAATTTCCATTGAAGCTGCAGCCAATCCAATTTCCCATGCGATTTGAGTACCACATTCACAACATTCTGGAAAAAGTTATGATTCTTTTATGTTTAGGAAAGAAAATATCGTACAAAGTGTGTTTTCCTATTCATTTCAATGTAAAAACTCCTTATTTCTTCTTGCTATATCTCAATTTAAATTAAAGCTACAGCCATGCCGCTTTGCACATAATTGGAGTACCTCATTCCCTACATTCTCACAAAGATTTACAGTTCTAGGTTGTATAGGAGAGAAAATATCACACAATGTGATTTCCTGTTGATTTCAATGTAAAAACTCCATCTTTTCTTTTTTTCTATGTCTCAATTTCTATTAATGCTACAGTCATGCCGTTTTGCACATGATTAGTGTACCTCATTCCCTACATTCTTGTAATTATTTACAGTTCTATGTTGTATAGGAGAGAAAATATCACACATCGTGTTTTCATATTGATTTCAATGCAAAAACTTCCCTTTTATTTTATCTATATCTCAATTTTTATTAAAGCTACAGCAATGTCTTGTTGTTGTTTGTTGTTGTTTAAGGTCCCGTCAACTACAAGGTCATTAGTGACCCATACACAGCATAGTTCTAATGCATACAATGCACAGACACTACACTAATTCAAAGATTATTGGGTATTAGCAATACCAAGTTTTCCCAAGTGACCACCCATGTCAGTAGAAACTGGGCTTGCGTTGCTTAACTTCGGTGATCAGATGAGAACTGGTGTGTCCAACGCAACTTGCCACTTCCTACAACCATGCCGTTTTGCCCATAATTATGTAACCACCTTTCCCAACATTCTAGGTAAAAGTTATGATTTTATTATGAATAGGAAAGAAAATATCACACAAAGTGTGTTTTCCTATTTATTTTATTGGAAAAGTTTTATTTTTCTTTTTGCCATATATAAATTTCTATTAAAGTTACAGCCATTACGTGTTGCACATTATTGGAAAACCACATTCCATACATTCTCACAAAAATGTATGATATTATGTTGTATAAGAGAGAAAATATCCAATGAAGGGTGTTTTTCCATTGATTTCAATGTGAAAACTAAATTTTTCTTTTTGCTATACCTCAAATTCTGTTAAAGCTAAAGCCATGCCATTCTGCACATGATTTGAGTACCTCATTACGTACATTCTCAAATAAATTTACAGTTCTATGTTGCATAAGTGCGATAATTTAGCCCAAAGTGTGTTTTCTCATGGATTTCAGAGTAAAATCTCTATTTTTTTTTTGCTATATCTCAATTCCTATTAAAGCTACAGTCACGCCACTTTGCACATGATTGCTGTACATGATTTCGTTGTTGTACATTGTTGAATAGCAGAGAAAATATATTGCACAAAGTGTGTTTCCCCATTGATTTCAATGTAAAAGCCTCTATTTTTCATTTTGCTATATCAATCTCTATTAAATCTACAGCCATGTCGTTTTGCACATGATTAAAGTACCTCATTCCCTATATTATCACAAAAATTTGCAGTTCAATGTTGTATAGGAGAGCAAAAATTTAACAAAGTATGGTTTCCTATTGTTTTGTATTAAAAACTCCATTTCTCTTTTTGCTTTATTAAAATTTCTATTAAAGCTACAGCCAAGGCGTTTTAATCATGTTTGGAGTACATCATTCCCAACATTATTTCAAATCTTTGAAGTTCTTTGTTGTCAAGGGGAGAAAATATCACACAAATTTTTTTTTCCATTGATTTCAATGTAAAAAAATGCCTTTTTCTTTTTGCTATATCTCAATTTCTAATAAAGCGGCGGCCATGCCGTTTTGCACATGATTGGAGCTCTACATTCCCTAAATTTTTGAATAAATTTGCAGTTCTATCATGTTTAGCAGAAAAAATGCACTAAGTGGGTATTCCTATTGATTTCAATGAAAAAACTTCATTTTCCTTTTGGCTATATCTCAATTTCTATTACAGCTACAGCCTTGCCGTTTTTAACATAATTGGAGTATCACATTTCCTACATTCTTGATAAAATTTATGATTTTGATATGGATAGGAAAAAAAATATCGCACAAAGTGTGTTTCCAATTAATTACAATGTAAAAACACCATTTTTCTTTTTGCTTTGTCTCAAATTAAATTTTAATGTCAATATAAAAACTCTATTTTCTTTGTTATATTCGATTTCTATTAAAGCTAAAGTCATGCTGATTGGCATTTGATTGGAGTACCTCATTCCATATATTCCCAAAAAAATTTACAGTTTTATGTTTTATAGAAGAACAAATATTGCACAAAGTGTGTTTTCCTATTGACTTCTATGTAAGAACTCGGTTTTTCTTTTTGCTGTATCTCACTTTCTATTAAAGCTGCAGCCATGCCGTTTTGCACATGATTGAAGTACCTCATTCCCTACATTCTTGGGAAAATTTACTGTTATATATTTCACTGGAGAGAAAATATCACACAAAGTGTGTTTTCCTTTTAAATTCAATGTAAAAACTACATTTTTCTTTTAGCTGTATCTCAATTTAAAATAAAGCTACAGCCTTTTCGTTTTGCATATGATTGCAGAACGTCATTTCCTACATTCTCACAAAAATCTACAGTGCTATGCTGTACAGGAGAGAAAAAATTGCACAAAGTGTGTGTTTTCCTTGATTTCAATGTAATGCTATATCTAAATTTCTATTTAAGCCAGAGCCATGCCGTTTTGGACATGATTGGCATACCACATTCCCAACATTCTGGCTAAAAGGTATAATGCTATTATTGATTTCATTGTAAAAACTTAATTTTTCTTTTTGCTATAACTCAATTTCTATTAAAGCTACAGCCATGCCATTTAGAAAAAGATAGGAGTACCTCATTCCCTGCGTTCTCACTAAAATTTACAGTTCTGTGTTGTATAGGCGAGTGGTTTAATGAAAAATCATAATTTTTTTTTGTTATACGATAATTTCTATTAAAGCAGCAGCCATTCCGTTTTGCACATGATTGAAGTACTACATTCCCTACATTCTGTCCAAAATTTGTGGTATTATTATGTATAGGAAAGAAAATATCATACAAATATTGTCTTTTCATTGATTTCCTTGTAAAAAGTCCATTTCTCTTTTTTCTATATCTCAATTTCTATTAAAGCTACATCCATGCTATTTAGAAAAAGATTAGAGTACATCATTCCCTACATTCTCACAAAAATTTACAGTTCTATGTTGTATAGGAGAGTGTTTTAATGGAAAAACGTAATTTTTCTTTTTACTATATCTCAATTTCTATTAAAGCAACAGCTGTTCCGTTTTACACATGATTGGAGTACTACATTTCCTGCATTCTGTCCAAAATTTGTGGTTATATTATGTATAGGAAAGAAAATATCGCACAAAGTGTGTTTTTCCTTTGATTTTCATGTAAAATGTCCATTTTTCTTTTTGCTTTATCTCACTTTCTATTAAAGCCTAAACTATGCCATTTTGCAAATAATTGGTGTTACTCACTCCCTACATTCTCACAAAAATTTACAGTTCTATATTATATGGAGATAACGTGTTTTACAAACACCTACCTACTCTCATAATTACAATATACTTACTTTTGAAAAACCTTCTAATACTTTGTGGACAACCCACAACTACACATAAAAAAATAAGATCAGATGCAAATGCACAAAAACAGCATGTTCTTTAATAGCACTTACTGTATGAACACACATGGTTTTTAAATAATAGGAACACACAGAAACAATTCACGTTTCTATTATTAAAATCTTTAAATTAAAATTTTAAAATAAATTGGAATTAGAAACAAATATCCAAAAATTAAAATGTTAAAAAAAAAGAAAACAAAAGAGAGTTTGTCTACGATAATTAAAAAGAGATTTCACAAAATTTATCTGCTCTTTAACAAATTACAAAAAGACACAAAGCTTTACTATTACCTGTTAATTTTATTGTTAACCTTTTATTTATAGATTGATATTATTTCGTCTTGCTGGATTACAAATGTCATTCAATTAAGGTTCATCCTCAAGTGTTTCATCAATTTTCGGAGTCAATAATTCATTCATCAAAGATTACTTCTCATATTGTTGTAAAACACAAATATTATTCAGATATATAGAAACAAAAATTTAGTTCTATGATAAATCAATGGCTATTAGTGAAACATAACATCAAAAATTAGAAGCCTTCACCAGAAATGGTTACCTGGGCATGATCTGATGGATACACACCAACAGAACAAAGGAAAATAAATAACTAAGAAGACTTCAGGATATTTGAACACTTTATATAATTTTTAACAAGAATTTATCACATTTATAAAATACAACATAACGTCTTCAAATCGCTTTACAGTACAGAATGGCCATCATTCAAATAACATAAGGATTACCTTATGCTAAATCTACAACCATAACAGGAGTACAACCATAAAAGTCAACTGCAACACTCAAGCTATCACATCAGTAATCGCCACTTACATAATAGGTTCACTACCTCATCGACCTACTAAACAAGAATTTCAGCCAAAATATTAGAAAATAAAACGGAAGATCCAGTTTGTAATGTGATCAGTTAGTGATTGTGCTTCATATAATATTTTACATCAGTGATAGTGCAAATAATAGGAGATAAGTACAACTTTTGATGGTAGGAGAAAATCATTTATTTTGGTTTGGCCCAATATGTCAAGGTCATTATGGAAGGCCCTACAATTCTCCAATGTGGGACATCCCACGAGCCTTCAATCGTTCAGTCATGTTGAAGAGAGAAGTAATTTGAACGTCATGCAAAAACAGCATGGAGTAAAATGTTTAAAGCTGCCTATATTCTGGTCACATGACCCCAAAACGTAGTTCATGACCAATGAAACACCGTTTCAAAGCATATCCGATAAAAAGTGACTCGCAAAAAATTGACATGACGATTGATGCCTTTCCCCTGAAAAAAATACTGGTTAGAAAACTGATACTAAGGTTACCCTATTCCTGAAGCATATGAAGCAATAAAGAGAGCTGTATCTCTACATAGATCCCAAACACAACTGCAAAGGTAACAGCAACTCATTCACAATCTGCAACTAGGGGACAGCAAGCCAACACAGCTGTTGTGAGATATGTAGCAGCTGGCCAGTAGTGCAGTAACATTCCACTAGATTGTGCCTCTCCTTCAGGAATTACTTGTCTCCAGATTACCATAAAAAATTCGGGTAATTCTAGCCCCCACAGTTCGGGCCACAACTTTGACAGCACTGACCAAAATGGCCAATTAGATTCAAGAGGTACTGAGTTCTGGAATCCATAAAATAAATGCCTTAACTATGCCAGGCATCAATCCAAATCTAGAGTCAACACAAGACGTCAACCTGTCAAATGAGAAGAAACTATGCGGTCATCTAACAGAAACATTGTCTGAATTAATGAAGCAAGTAGAATTACTAAGGAATAAGATTCAAGGTCTAACAATGGACTGGCCAGACAAAGACAAGGTCCAGATCTTCTTCCACGCAATGTACACCTCGGAACATTGCCGATCAAGGAATAGATATCTGCTGGTATCATCTCACTTTAGGAGATAAGTCCCAAAAATGTATTACTCCCTGTAGTGCAAAGCAGGAAAATGCATAGGCCTATCGTCTCTAAAGGTGGCAGGTGATAAAGGCAGACACGACAGCCACCTTATTTTTATCCAAGATATTAAAAACAAATTAAAATTTCTCATTGACACAGGTGCAGATTTCAGTTTGCTCACAAAACATAAAGTTGACCATCGCCTTTGTGTTGATAACGAATTGAAGCTATATTCTGCAAACCAAACGGTTATACACACATATGGCCTATGCCAAATCAACGTGGACCTTGGATTGAGGTGGTCATTTCCATGGGCATTTTTAATAGCAGACTGTTCCCACACCATTATAGGGGGCAAGTTTTTAGCCCATTACTGCTTAGTAGTAGATGTACGTCGACACCAGCTGCATTACAGAATCACAGAGCTAGAAGCCTTAGGTATCTGGGCACAATCCTCTTGCCCTTATCAAAGACTTTGCAGCATCTGCCCTACAGCCCCTTACAAATACAGAAATTTATTGCAGTGATTTGCAGACATTATTTGTTGTCCTCCAAAATGTCATCTAGTGTGGTTCATCACATACTTACCTTTAACGGACCACCTGTACACGCAATAGCAAGACGTCTGGACCCAACAGAACACAAGGTACCCAAGGAGGAGCTTAGACATTTCCACGAACTTACCTACCTTTGACCCTTGTGCAGCGCTTTGTCAAGCCCCCTGCATCTTATAAACAAGAACGTCAAATAAAGAATATTGGGCAACATTCATGCCCTAAATGCTCACACAATTCCTGACAGTTATCCCATACGTCATATCAAGGATTTCACATCAAAACTACATGGCATGCATGTATTCTCCACAATTGATCTGGTCAAGGCTTACCACCAGATCCCAGTAGCTTCTGAAGATATCTCCAAAACAGCAGTGACGACGCCTTTTTGACTCTTCGAATATACGAGGACGCTGGTTTGACTGCAGAACACTTCCCAAACCTTTCAGCTATTCATGGACTTGGGCCTAGCTGACTTACCCTTCATGTTCACTTATTTAGATGATACACTTGTTGGCAGCACAATGGACAAGAAACATTAACTACACTTACAGAAAGTATTCAAGCGTATTCACCAGTTCGGCCTTGTAATCAATGTCTCGAAGTGCGTTTTCGGTGTATCTTTCTTGAAATTTCAAGGACAAAAAGTGTCCCCGTTACAAAAAAACGTGGATAGCAAAAAAATTTCCCAAGACCAGAGTCCAAACGATCATTATGCTGTTTTCTTGGGTTAATCAACTTCTATCACTGTTTTATACCTCACTGTGCCGAAATCCTACAGCCATTGCACACTCTGAAAACTTAAAAATTCAGTAAATCAGCTAACATCCACTGGAATGAACAAAGTATTTCTGCCTTTCAACGGGCCAAAAAAAATTATCCAAAGCTATATTGCTCCAACATCAAAACCCTTCACTGGGCATAAAAATTTGATTATTCATTGATGCATCAGACACTGAAGCATGCACTGTACTTCAACAATTCAAAAGTGATGAATGGCAACCACTAGAACTTTTTTAAAAAAAAAATTCAACCAGCGGTGGTAAAATAGTGTCTTTCAAAGAAAACTCTTAGCTGTTTACCTTGTCATCAAACACTTTCATTACTTCCTCAAAGGTCGACATTTCATTATATATACAGATCACAAACCTCTCACTTTTGCAATAAGTACAAACATAAACAAACACTCGCCAAGAGAAGGAAGACATTTAGACTACATATCGACCTTTACCACCAATATTTTACACATTGCAGGACATGAAAATATAGTTAGCGACACATTATCAAGAACTTCTCTACATCATCTAAGCTTATCTACAGAAGTAATAAACCCTGAATGATTATATGATGAACAACAATTAGATGATTAAATACAAGCACTATTATTGTCCCCACAATCTCTCACAATAACACTAGTTCAAATACAAGGAACAGACGTCAATTTTTACTGTGACGTCTCATTGTCCAGGCCATGACTATTAGTGGCAGTCAATTTCAGATGACACATTTTTAACACTCTACATAATGCCTCACACCCATTCATCACAGTGACACAAAAACTAATCACAGAACGTTTTAGATGGCCATCAGTGAACAGAGACATCAAGTTATGGACAAAATCCTGTGCGATGCATCAGAAAAAGAAAATACAATGACACATGTATTCACCTTCAGCAAATTACACCCCACAAACATCAATGTTCGACAGAATCCACATTAATATAGTAGGATCACTACTCCCTTCTCAAGGAAATCATTACATTTTGACTGGTGTGCACCAATTTACTCGATGACCTGAAGCAACCCTTATACCAGATTGCACAGCTTCCACAGTAGCTCGAACATTATTACAACAAGGGTTCTCATGATATGGAATACAATCAATAATAACCACAGACAGAGGACGGCAATTCGTCTCACTTCTCTTCAATCAAAGGTACAAATGGTACAAAAAAGGTGAAATCCTAGGTACAAAACACATACCAAAACACATACACATACCTCATACCATTCAGCATCCAGTGGCATGGTGGAGGGGTTCCACTGCCACCTTAAAGAATCATTAAAAGCAATTGATGACCCTCAGCAACAGAGCATACAATTACCCTTCATGCTTCTAATGCTACACTGTGCTGTCAAAGAAGACATACAGGCATCACCAGCCAAACTCGTATAAGGTACAACACTTAAACTGCATGAAGATATCTTTACCACTGACTATAATACATGACAAGGAGTGACTTCCCACAAAATTTAAGGTACAATATGTGAGTACTATTGCATCGACCTTCATGAACACAATAAGTGCAACCAATTTTTGGTAACCTCAATTTCAAAACAGCAACCTATGTCTTTATCCATGCTGGTGCCACCCAACATCACTTTCAGCTCCATACCAAGGTCCTTCTAAAATTATTGAGAAACAAAAGAAGTATTAAACACTTGACCTCAACAGTCGCACTGATAATGTCTCCATACATAGGCTTAAACCAGCATTCCTGCCAGACTTTAGCTGCAACGAAACCCTTGACATAGAGACAACATCTACAAATACTAATAGTACAGGTACTGGACTCCTTCAATGCACTGGTCTCCCTTAAAAAACTCTACTAATGATGCAATGACCGCTTCTTATATCACCACACACAACAACAAACATGCACCCCCCCAACTTCAGGCATACTTAAACGATCATGCACCCATGCCACACAAATACATTTTGATACCATTATTCATCATTCTACTCATTTTTAATTTCTTGCAGGGGGGTACTGTGGAGATAAGGTGTTGTAAAAACACCTACCTCCACATATAATTACAATATACTTCCTTTTGAACATCCTACTAATACTTTGTCGACACTCTACAACTATACAAACAAAATAAGATCAGATGCAAATGCACAAAAACTGCCTGTGCTTCAACAGCACTTACTGTATGCATGAACATGGTTTTTAAATAACAGGAACACACGAAAAAATACACATTTCTGGTAAAAGAATTTTTAAATTGAAAATTCAAATATTAAAATGAAATAGCACGAGCAAGGAAAATCCAAAAAATTTATATATATTTGAAAAAAAAATTTAAAGAGAGTTCCTCCATGATTATTCAAAAGAGAGGTCACAAAATTTATCTGCTCTAGAACAAAATACAAATTGACACAAAACTTAACTATCATATGTTAATTTTATTGTTAACCATTTATTTATTAATTGATATTAATTTCTTCATACTTCATTATAAAAGTTATTCATTTATTGTTCATGCTGAAGTGTTTTATCAGTTTTTGGATTCAAAAATTCATTCATACAAGAAACAAACAACATTCAGATACAAAAATTTAGTTCAATAATAAATCAAAGTTTATTAGTGAAACATAAAGTCACAAATTAGCCACCTTAATCACAGTTTTATACAGAGAAAATTTCCCACAAATTGTGTATTCCCATTCATTTCAACATAAAAACTCCATTTTTTTGAATATATCTAAATTTCTTTTAAAGCTACAGCCATGCCGTTTTGCACCTTATTGGAGTACCACATTCCCAGCATTCTGAATTAAAGTTATGATTCTGTTATGTATTTGAAAGATAATATCACACAGTGTGTGTTTTCCCATTGTTTTCACTGTAAAAAATCCAACTTTCGTTTATATATTTAAATTTCTGTTTAAGCTACAGCCATGCCATTTTGCACATGATTGGAGAACCACATTCCCAACATTCTTGCAAAAATTTAGCGTTCTATGTTCTATAGAAAAGAAAATATTTCACAAAGTCTTCTCTCCCATTGATTTGAATGTTAAAACTTCATTTTTCTTTTTGCAATATCTAAATTTCTATTAAAACTACCCTACATTCTCATAAAAATTTACAGTTCTATGTTGTATAGAAGAGAAAATATCTCACAAACTGTGTTTCTGATGGATTTCAAAGCAAAATCTCTATTGTTCATTTTGCTATATCTCAGTTTCTATCTCAATTTCACTATATCTCATTTTTTTTAAATATACAGCCATGACGTTTTGCACATTATTGGCGTACCACATTTCCAACATCCTGGGCAAAAGTTATGATTCTATTGCACAAAGTGTGTTTTCCTTTCGATTATATGTAAAAACTCCATTTTTCTGTTTGCTATATCTGATTTTCTATAACGGCTACTGCCATGCAGTTTTGCACATGATTTTAGTTTATCATTCCCTACATTCTGGATAAAAGTTATTATTCAATTATGTATAAGAAAGAAAGTATCGCACAAAATGTGCTTAACCATTGATTTCAATGAAAAAACTCCATCTTTTTTGCTATATCTCAATTTCTATTAAAGCTACAGCCATGCAGTTCTGAACATCATTGGAAAAACACATTAACAACATTATTGATAAAAGTTATGATTCAATTATGTTTCAGAAAAAAATATTGCCCAAAGTGTTTTACCATTGATTTCAATGTAAAAACTCCATTTTTCTTTTTCTTTATCTCAATTTCTATTTAAGCCACAGCCATGCCGATTTTCACATGATTGGAGTACCACTTTCCATACATTGTCCCAAAAAAATTACAGTTTTATGTTGTATAGTAGAGAAAATATAGCAGAAAATGTTTTTCTGTATTGATTTCATTGTGAGAACTCCATTTTTCTTTTTGCTATATCTCGATTTTTATTAAAGCCACAGCAATCCTATTTTGCATATGAGTGGAGTACCACTTTCCGAACATGCTGGATATAAGGTATAATTCTATTATGTATAGGAAATAAATATATTACACAAAGTGTGCTTTCCCATTGATTACAATGTAAAAACGGCATTTTTTTCTTTTCAGTATATCTCACTTTCTTTTAAAGCCATGGCCATGCTGTTTTGCACATCAGTGGAGTACCTCATTCCCTACATTGTAGTAAAATATATATGAGATATATGACACAATATATATGGCATATATATATATATATATATATATATGGCATATATGACACAAAGTGTGTTTTTCTATTGATTTTAATTTATAAACTCAATCTCAATATCTATATCAACTATATCTCAATTTCTATTAAAAATGCAGCCATGCCGTTTCATACATGATTGGAGAACCACAATTTCAACATTTTGGATAAAAGTTATGGTTTTATTTTGTATAGAAAAAAATATCACACAAACTGTAATTTCTTATTGATTTACATGTATATACTACATTTTTCTTTTCGCTATATCTTAATATCTATCAAAGCTTTAGCCATGTTGCTTTGCACGTGCTAGGAGTATAACATTCCCAACATTCTAGGTAGAAGTTATGATTTTATTATGTACAGCAAAGAAAATATCACACAAAGTGTGTTTTCCAATTAATTTTAATATAAAAACTCCATTTTTCTTTTTGCTATATCTCAATTTCCATTAAAGCTACAGCCTTACCTTTTTGCACATTTTGGTCTACTACATTCCGAACATAAATATAAGATATGATTCTATTATGTATAGGAAAGAAGATATGGCACAAAGTGTGTTTTTCAATTTATTTCAATGCAAAAACTCCATTCTTCTGTTTGCTACATTTTAATTTCTATTAAAGCTACAGCCATGCCGTTTTCCACATGATTGGAGTATCTGATTCGAAAAATTCTGGATAAAAGTTATTATTCTATTATATATAGAATAGAAAGTATTGCACAAGGTGTGTTTTCCCATTCATTTAAATCAAAGAACCTCAATATCAGTTAAAGCTACAGGCATGGCACTTTGCACATGATTGCAGTACCACATTCCCTACATTCTATCCGAAATATTGCACAATGTGTGTTTTTCCAATGATTACAATGCAAAAACTTCATATTTTTTTTGCTATATCTCAATTATTTTAAAGCTACTGCCATGCCGTTTGCACATCATTGGAGTACCACATTCCCTACATTCTGACCGAAATTTGCAGTTCTATCATGGATTGGAGAGAAAATGTGCAAATTGCATTTTCCCATTTAATTCATTGGAAAAACTTCATTTTTTTGCTATATCTTTATTTCTATTAAAGCTACACCAAGGCCGCTTTGCACGTGATTGGAGTACCACATTCCCTACATTCTTTCCAAAATCTGTGGTTCTGTTGCGTATAACAAAGGAAATGTCGAACAGTGTGTTTTCCCATTGATTGCAATGGATAAACTTCATATTTCTTTTTGCTATGTTTCAATTTCTATTAAAGCTACAGCCATGCCGTTTTGCACATTATTCGAGTACCTCATTCCCTACATTCTTGCAAAAGTTTACAATTCTATGTTGTATAAGAGAAAATATCACTCAAAGTGTGTTTTCCTATTGATTTCAATGTAAAAACATTGTTTTTCTTTTTCCTATATCTCAATATCAGCTACCGCCATACCACTTTGCACATTATTGGAGTACCACATTCCCAACATTCTGAATAAAAGTTATGATTTTATTATATATTGGTGAGAAAATATAGCACAGCGTGTTTTTATTGATTTCAATGTAAAAACTCCATTTTGCTTTTTGGTATAACTCAATTTTGGTTAATGCTAAAGCCATGCCACTTTCCACATAATTGATGTGCCATATTCCTAACATTCTAAATAAAAGTTATGATTCTATTATGTAAAGGAAGAAAATATTCCACAAAGCGTGTTTTTCTATTGATTTCAATGTAAAGTCTCCATTTTTCTTTTTGCTATATCCGCATTTCTATTAAAGCTACAGCCATGCTGGTTTACTCATGATTTGTGTACCTCATTTGCTACCATCTCACAAAAATTTAAAGTTCTATGTTGTATAGGAAAGTTGTTGTATGTAGGAATGTTGTATATTACACAAAGTTTGTGTTTTAATTGATTTCAATGTAAAAACTCATTTCAATTTCAATTTCTATTATAGCTACATGCATGGCGTTTTGCACATGATTGGAATACGTCATTCGCTACATTCTTGCATAAATTTACATTGATATGTTGCATAGGAGAAAAAATATCGCACAAAGGGTGTTTTTTCATTGTTTACATATAAAAACTCCATTTTTCTTCTTTCTATATCTCAATTTCCATTAAGCTGCAGGAATGCCATTTTGCACATGATTGGAGTACCTTTTTGCAAAAATTTACAGTTCTATGTTGCATAGGAGAGAAACGGAACGCAAAGGAAGCAAACCCAATACCTTTTCTTGCTATTTTCCCAGCACTGCCATCAACAGTTTATACATCACATCTCGATAGTCTTTCCTCCAAATTTGTAAACTATGTTTCTGTGGTATTGATTGGTGATTTAAATGTACAAGGTATAGACTGGTTGACTCCTATTCCATCTAACTCAGGCTCTGGTCATACCTCAAAGGCCATTTCTGTAATGGTCCTAGTTACTTAATTAAAACTGAGACAACAAAATAATAATCTGAATTCAAAAGATAGACTACTAGAATTATGCTTTTCAGGTTTATTCTGTACAATCAGATTAGCATCCACCCTTAGATATTCAGGTTCCATCCTCTTACTTGCCTACCACTGAAAACACTAGGAAAGCTTGGGACAAAGGGGACTATGTAAAGTTATATAATTATTAATATTCTATAATTTGGACTACACATTTTGATTCTTCCCATCCATGAAGTGCAATTAATTTTTTTTATACTATAATTCATAGAGCAATGGAGAACTCCATCCTAGCTAAGAATTCCAGTAGACGTTTCCCCGTCCATATTGAAAACCGTCCATATCATACCTATTTATAAAAGTGGGTCACGTCAGAACATATCCAATTATCGTACCATTTCAATCCTCCCAAATCTGGCCATGGTTTTGGAATGAATAATAAATCTTAAATTATATGACTGGTGTTGCTCATTCCTACACCCAGCCTAACATGGCTTCCGACAGAGTCATTCAACTGAGAAAAATTTAATGCTACATATGAATCAGATTTTTAGTGCATGCCAGAATAAACATCAGGTGGATACATTGTATCTAGACCTGTCAAAGGCATTCGATCAGGTTTTCATACCACTATTTGACAAAGTTAAGGGCGTATTGTCTAGCAGATAGCACATTAAGGTTCCTACAATCTTATCTTACCCAGCGTCATAATAGGGTGAGGATTGGACATGCATTAAGCAATTCCTAGTATACTCAAAAATAGTTTTACCACAAGGTAGTGCACTGAGTCCACTATTATTAAATTTAGATATAAATTTAATTTATATTTGAAATTCCATCTGCTGTATCTACAGTTGCATTCGCTGATGATCAAAAACTTTCAAAACAGATAATAGGCCTAAACTCAGCATCTATTCTGTGGGAATCATTGATGGCTGTGGAAAGTTGTCTCAAGGAGAATAACCTACCTTTAAATTACAAAAAGACAATGGTCATTTCTTTCTGCTGGATTAGATCACATATCATATAACCCTATAAATATATTGATGGCACAGTAGTTCCCAGAACATCAGAAGTGAGGGACCTGGGGATCTTCCTGGACACCAAATTGACTTTCCATGCCCACCACCACCAACTATATCTGAAAGCACAGAGAGCATACATGATTAGGTATCTTAAAGGAATATGACAATTGCCATGGCTAAGAGCACATCTATTTCAGAGCCTGGATAAACCTTATAAACTATGCCTTAATATATTAGTCATCATGTAGTCCCTCTCATTATGTTAAACTTAGAATGCTACATGATAAAGCTATGATGCTTGGGCAGCAGCTAGTTAATTCATTTTCTTATGCCAGGAAGTGCTTACAATAATTAGACCTATACATAGGACATATATGCATGCTGTTGATCTACCAATTATATGCACCTAAAATCGACTCTCCAGAACTGTTAGGATGTCTAAATATTCATGCCCCTGGTCTACAGTCAAAACAGAAACTTTTTGACTTTTGTAGGCTATACTCAAAATCCAATTGCCCATGTACAACGTGAATTGAATTTTCTTAATCTGACAATTGACGACCTTTGTTTGCCCATTGCTGCATATAAGAAGAAAGTGACACACATTTCATTAGGTGGACACAAAAGAAAGCATTAACCTCCCAGTTTCCAATGGGTGTCAATGTATATGTCATAACATCAAGGGCATTGGTTAAATGATAAATGGTTTTTATTAATTAATTAATTACCAGTTACATTTGATCCATTGCTAATGTGGTGCCCGAGGGCCACAGAACAACACCAACCTTCCCTGTTCATCCCTTTGAGAGGTACCCAGTTATTCATCCCATCCACTATCATAAGGGTTACTATACCTGTTATAGAGGATTTTCATTGATTTCAATGTAAAAACTATTTTTCGTTTTGCTATACCTGAATTTCTATTAATGCTCCAGCCACGCCGTTTTCCACATGATTGCAGTACATCATTCCCTACATTCTGGACTAACATTTACAGTTCTATGTTGTATAGGAGAGAAAATATTGCACAAGGTGAATTTACCCATTTACTTGAATATAAAACCTTAATTTTTCTTATGCTGTGTATAAATTTCTATTATTGCTACAGCCATGCTGCTTTGCACATGTTTGGAGTAACACATTTTAAACATTTGAAAAATTCGTGATAAAAGTTATGAGTCTAATATGCATAGGAAAGAAGAAATCACACAAAGTGTATTTTTCCCTTGATTTCAATTGTAAAAACACTATTTTTCTTTTTGCTATATGTCAATTCCTATTAAAGCTACAGCCATGCCATATTACACATCATTGGAGTACCTTATTCCCTACATTCTTGCAAAAATTTACAGTTCAATGTTGTATAGGAGAGAAAATATTACACAAAGTGTGTTTTCCCATGGATTTTAATGTAAAAACTCCATTTTTCTTTTTGCTATATCTAAATTTCTATTAAAGCTACAGCAATTCTGGTTTGCACATGATTAGAGGACCTCATTCCCTACATTCTCAAAAAAATTTACAGTTCTATTTTTATAGGGGAGAAAATATTACACAAAGTGTGTTTTCCCATTGATTTCAATGTAAAAACTCCATTTTTCTTTTTCCTATATCTCAATCTCTATTAAAGTTACAGCCCTCTACAGCCACTGGCATCTAATCTCTACCCAATCACATTAGTCACTTGTTATTTTTCTCCTGCTACATTATCTGCAGTCTATATTTCCCACGTTGATATGTTTTCCACAAAGCTTGCAAGTATGACCTCAGTGATTTCTTTTGGGTGGCTTTAATGTCCTAAACATTAATTAGTCAACTCCTATTCCAGAGTACGTGTGCATTAAACAGGCTGCAAAAGAGATTTCTTTAATAGCATTGGTCACTACCTTAAATACACCAGTGCAGTGGGGTTTCAAATTCAAAACCCAATCTCTTTGACCTTTGTTATCACAGATATGGGTTGTGCTGTCCAAGAGGTGGTGCCACTATCTAAATTGGACTCTTATCATCCAACTCTGCAGTCTCACTGTTAGTGGGCCCTCATCTTTGTGTTACCCAATATCCTTTTCAAAGTACCCTGGTTTTCTTTAGCATGAGGGAAATTTTGAGCGTCTTTATTGTCTCTTAAGCAGCACAAATGGGAATATTCTTGAATCGTTCTCAGATCCCCAACAAGCAGTTGACTTTTTTTATTTAAACTTATTACAAGCCATGACTTACTGTATACCAAGGAAGCAGTCATTTAGAAGTTTTCCTAATTTTCCACCTTGGTTCAGCTTAGAGCTAATACTTCTCATTAAGTTTAAAAGGCACCTATTTTCAGCTAAGTACAACCCTTCGGTGGCCACTTATCATAGGTTTGCAAGTGTGTGAGCAAAACTCAACTGGCTGTTGATTTGGGACAGACAACTATTTCTTATACATTTATTTGCCAAGAAAAATTCTCCTCAAGCATTCTGGTCTCAGTATAAGCAGTTAATGGCTAACTCTACTATCAGAATTGCTGTTATGGCTGGGAGTCAGATCACTTCAGATCTACTCAAAATTGGAAATCCTTTCTGCTATCACTATTCCACAAGGCTTGGAAGGCTCTACCCAAGGACTGATTGATCAGCTACCAGAAGTTGGTGAGTCCCTTGTTGTAAATGAAATTTCATCTGAAGTTTGGTGAGCTATTGGAAGGCTAAAGCCATCTTTTTCTCCTGACCCTGAAGAAATACCACCGATTATAATAAAAGCCTATCAAGATCTTCTGGCCCCCATCCTGGCTGTCCTCTTTACTCTCTGCCTTCACCATCAGATTGTCCCCTCTATTTGGAAAGCGGCTCACATCATACCCATCTATAAAAGTAGCCTCATCATGCTTTGTCTAATTATTTTCCAGTGTCTTCTATTTCACCCATCATTAAGATATTTGAATGCATAATACATAAAAAGATGCTAAAGTGGTCCTCGCCTTTTCTACACCAAGCACAGCATTGCTTCTGTAAGGGGAGATCTACAGAAACTAGTTTGTTGACACAAATAACATCAATGAGGCATTTCAGGAAAGACGCCAGGTGGATGTGGTCTACCTGGACCTTTCCAAAGCCTTTGATAGAGTGTGTATTGCTCTTTTTCTGGGTAAACTATCTTTTTATGGGCTTTCTGGGAGTCTGCTAGAGTTTCTTGGCCAATATTTAACTCAGAAGTAAAACTATGTTAAAATCGTTCACACCCTGAGTGTCCAATATTACATCCAAAATTGTGGGTTTCCACTGCAGAGTGTTTTAAGTCCATTCCTTTCCAGTATTTATCTAAATGACCTTCACACAATAATACCCCCTCAGAAAGGTCGATTGGCGTTCACTAACGACCTAAAATTGTCAATGATTATATCAGACAGCCATGATACATTGAGGATGCAGGTTTTCCTTAGTGCAGTGGAAAGATGGTTGGAATTAATTAACCCTGCTTTGAATTATACCAAGAGTGCTATCATGTCATTCTATTGGATCCAAAGCCTGATTTTC
>JAAFCE010009127.1:11511497-11529325 GCA_013389805.1 Trigoniulus corallinus
TAAGCTGAAGCCATACCGTTTTGCCTGTGATTGGAGAACCACATTCTATAGATTCTGGACAAAACTTACAGTTTTTTCATGTCTAGGAGAGCAAGTAATGCACAACGTGTTTTCCTGTTGAATTCAATAGAAAATCTTCATGAGTTTTGTGCAAAATCTTTATTTCTTTTATAGCTCCAGTCATGCCATTTTGTGCAGAATTGGAGTTCCACATTACCTAAGTTCTGGAAAAAATTTGCTATTCTATGATGTACAGGAGAGAATATATCATGTAAAGTGTGTTTTCCCATTGATTTCAATAGAAAAACTTCATTTTTCTGTTTGCTATATTTCAATTTCTGTTATATCTGCACCCATGCCGTTTTGCAAATGATTTGAGAACCACATTCCCAGCATTCTGGCAGAAAATATCACACAAACAGTGTTTCCCATTGATTTCATTGGAAGAAATTCACGTTTATTTTTGCAATATCTCAATTTGTATTAAAGCTGCAGCCATACAGTTTTTCACTTGATTGGAGTACCACATTCACTACATTCTTGTGAAAACTGACATTTCTATCATGTATAGGAGAGAAGACGAACAAAGTTTGTTTTCGCATTTATTTCAATGGAAAAAAATTATTTTTCTTTCTGCTATATCTCAATTTCTATTAAAGCTAAAGCCATTCCGATTTACACAAGATTGGAATAAACCATTCCCAACATTCTGGCAAAAATTTACAGTTCTATTTTAGATTATACAGAAAATATCACAAAAAGTGTGGTTTCCCATTGAATACAATGGATTAAAGCTACAGCCATCACATTTGGCACATGATTGGAGTACTACATTCCCTACATTTTTTTTTAAATTTACAGTTCGATCATGTATAGGAGAGAAGATGCACAAAGTGTGTTTTCCAATTGATTTCAATGGAAAAACTTCATTTCGTTTTTACTGCATCTCAATTTCAATTAAAGCTACAGTTATGAAGATTTGCACATGATTGCAGTACTACATTTCCAACATTCTAGCAAAAATGTAAAGTTTCATTTTATAAAGGAGAGAAAATATTGCACAAAGATTGTTTTTTTATTTAACATAATTACTTCATTTTTCATTTTGCTATATCTAAATTTCCATTAAATCTACAGCCATGATGATTCTCCCATGATTGAAATTCCCCTTTCCCAAAATTTTGGCAAAAAATTTTTTGGTCTATTACATATAGGAAAGACAATATCGCAGAAAGTGTGTGTTTCCATTGATGTCAATGGAAGAACTTCATTTTTCTTTTTGCTATATCTCAATTTTTATTAAAGCTGCACCCATGTCGTTTTGCACATGATTGCAGTACATTGTTCCCTACATTGTCACAAAAATTTACAGCTTCATGTTGTATAGAAGACAAAATATTGCACAATGTGTGTTTTCCTCATGATTTCATTGTAAAAACCATTATTCTTTTTGCTATATGTCAATTTCTATTAAAGCTACAGCCATAACGTTTTGCACCTGATTGTAGTACCTTATACCCTACATTCTCACAAAAATTTACTGTTCTATGTTGTATAGGAGAGAAAATTTCGCACAAAGTGTGATTCCCCATTGATTTCAATGTATAAACTCAATTTTTCGTTTTTATATATCTCCATTTCTTTAAAAGTTACAGCCATGCCGTTTTGCACATGACTGAAGCAAAACATTCCCAACATTCTAGAGAAAAGTTATGATTCCATAATATATAGAAATAACAATTTTGTCAAAAGTGAATTTTTCCCATTGATTTCAATTCAAAAACTCCATTTTCTTTTTACTATATCTGAATTTCCATTAAATCTACAGCCATGCCCTTTTGCACATGATAGGAGTGCCTCATTCCATACATTCTTGCAGATATTTATAGTTCTATGTTGTACAGGAGAAAAAATATAGCACAAAGTGTGATTTCTTATTGATTACAATGTAAAAACTCCATTTTTCTATATCTCAATTTCTATTACAACTGCAGTTATGCCGTTTTGCATATGTTTAGAGTACCACATTCCCAACATTCTAGAGAAAAGTTATGATTCTATAATGTATAGGAATAAAAATTTCGCACAAAGTGCATTTCTCTATTGACTTCAATAGAAAAACACCATTTTTCTTTTTACTATGTCTCAATTTCTTTAAAAGCTACAGCCATGCCCTATTGCACATGATAGGAGTACCTCATTCCATACATTCTTGTAAAAATTTACAGTTCTATGTTATACAGGAGAGAAAATATTGCACAAATTGTGTTTTCTCATTGATTTCAGTTTAAAAACCATTTTTCTTTTTGCTATATCTAAATTTTTATTAAAGCTACAGCAATGCCATGTTGCACACAATTGGAATACCACATTCCCTACATTCTGTCCAAAATTTCTTTTTCTATTATGTATAGGTAAGGAACTGGCACACAAAGTGTGTTTTCCCATTGATTTTAATTGATAAACATCTATTTTCTTTTTTTTATTTAAATTTCTATTACAGCTTTAGCCATGCCGTTTTGTACATGACTGGAGTACTTCATTCCCTACATTTGCACAAAAATTTGCATTTCTATGTTGTATAGGAGAGAAAATATCACACAAAGTGTATTCTCCCAATAATTCAAAGTAAAAACTTTATTTTTCTTTTTGCTATTTCTCAACTTCTATTAAAGCTACAGCCATGCCGTCTGGCAAATGACTAAAGTACCGCATTCCCTATATTCCAGATAAAAGTTATGATTCTGTTATGTATAGGAAAGAAAGCATCGCACGAAAAGTGTTTTTCCTTTGATTTCAATGGAAAAACTTCATATTTCTTTTTGTTAAATCTGAATTTCTTAAAGCTTCAGCCATGCCGTTTTGCAAACCATTGGAGTACCACATTTCCTAAATTCTGGCCAAAATTTGCAGTTCTATCATGTATAGGAGACTAAATGCACGGAGAGCGTTTTCCTATTAATTTTAATGGAAAAACTTCATTCTTCTTTTTGCTATATATCAACTTCAAATTAAAGCTACAGCCGTGCTATGTTGCACATGATAGGAGTACAGTCCGATGTTGTATAACAGAGAAAATATCACACAAAGTGTGTATTCCCTTTGATTTTAATGTAAAAACCATTTTTCTTTTTGCTGTATCTCAATTTTTAATAAAGCTACAGCTACGGCGTTTTCACATGATTGAAGTGCCTCATTCCCTACATTGTTACAACAAATTACAGTTCTAGGTTGTATAGGAGAGAAACTATTTTACAAAGTATGATTTCCCATTGATTTCAATGTAAAAACCATTTTTCTTGTTGCTATATCTCAAATTCAATTAAAGCCACAGCAAATACGTTTTGCACATGATTGGAGTACCACATTTCCAACATTCTGAAAAAATGTTATATCGGGGTTGCTAGACGCTCTCACAAGATGGCGCCCCAGTCACATCAGATGCTCAGTTCGTTGATGCACTCTAGCTTTGCTAGACGCCTCCACTAGATGTCATTACAGAATGGTCAGGCGATAGTTGTACTGACGCCTCCACTTGGCGGCAGTTAGATACAGCAGCATTAGGAGAAGGTGGGAAAAACCGCCAGAACAAAGGAAGAGTAAAGTGAGTGAAGAAGTGTGTGAGGGACTAGTAATGCTTTTGTGAATTGTGTGAGGAACTAGGGATGCTTTTGTGAATTGTGTGAGGAACTAGGGATGCTTTTGTGAATTGTGTGAGGGACTAGGGATGCTTTTGTGAATTGTGTGAGGGACTGTGACGGCCCACTTGTTTGATGTATGCTGCCTGCCTAGCCCATGCCTTATGCTGTGTCCTTCCTGCTATCGATTTAATGTGTCTAATTAAATAGTTATTTTTAGACTCCAGAATTTTGGGGGCCTGTCTGAGATAAGGATAGACATTCCTATCCTGGGATTTAAACAGGAGAGTTATCCTATCAGAGATCATCATCCCTGCTTGGGATTAGGGTAGGACTTGTCAGTGGTCAGACAGGTGACCAGCACTGGAAGACATTGAGTGAGTAAGAGTTTAAAATTGTGAATTTTTCTTTTCCTTTCTTCTCCATTTTGCAATATGGCAGCCCAAAGTGATGAAGTTATTGAAGAAGGGCGTCGCCAATCCGGCATTGATGTGGAGAGGTTTGCTTCCACTCTTGGGGTTTTTGGTCCAAAAAAGTCTTGGTCAAAAGAGGAGTTAAAGGCTTATTTGCAATTAGCTATTGTCATGGAATGGAATGGGAGAAAGAGTCATCTGGTGACATGACTGGCCCTGAAGAAGTATTAGAAGATAAAGCAGACAGTGTACCTGATGGACATGAAAGAAGGGTTTGGTGGGTGTGTCTTTCCTTCAGAGATTTTGATGGCTACATAGCTCCCTTTTCTGGCTGCTAGCCCACCCAGAGTATTTCTGCCTGGATAAAAGAATTCGAAGTAATGTCTTTACTCAGTGGATGGTCTGACACCCACAAGGTCGTTTATGCCCATCGGTTGTTAGCATGGATCAGCATGATTATTTGACAAATACCAGAGATGTAGTGACACATGGTTAAATCTTAGATGTGAATTGCTCTGTTAATTTTCCTCTCATACAAGCAGTCAAGTCGTCCATCAGCAGTTGTCTTGTCTGTGCAAGTTGCCGAGTGAGCCATACCACGAATATATGTATGAGATATTGGACATTGCCTCTCAACAAGAGTGGAATCGAATCTGTGATCCACTATATCATTGATGGAATCAACGACTCTGATAGAAAAAAGCTGTTCTCTATGTTGCCCATGACATCGGTAGTTTGCGGTCTAAGTTGCTGTTGTATGAAAATATGAAGCAGAGCGCTAAACCCTCGCTGAGTGGTACAGTTGTTCGCTGTTCAACTATGGCAAAAGGGATCATTTGAGCAACAATTGCCCACATAAACACAAGAGATTGAAGTGCTTCAAGTGCTAGCAGTTGAGACATTGTGCCTCAACATGTCCATCAAATCAGAACCAGAGTTGCCAGATAGTGCTCAGCAAAGTACCAGTTCAGCCAGGCAAAACTGTTGAACTGTTTGGCCTTAGCTTTGATGCCCTGATTGGCTCTGGTAGCGATCTGCATCTGCTGTGTGCTCAAAGCTACATCCAAATGGGTGCTCCTAAGCTGCTCATAAGATCCAGATGATGATCGATTATTATAAACTGCAGAAGAATGCAGAGTTTAGCGTGCAATAGAAAATCAACCTCTCCAAAGAAGTTCTGGTGTACCAGAGAGAACGATGATTATCCATGGAGGACAGAATAACTGTTGACCACCAATTTAATGAATGGCTAGAACAAGGTATTATCCGCCCCAGTACGTCAGTCTTTGCCAGCCCAGTTGTACTATTCCACAAAAAGAATGGTGAACCTCGTATCCACATTGATTACCATCAATTGAATCGCAAAGTGCTCAAAGAGTGATATCTGCTACAACTCATAGAAGATCAAATCGACAGGTATCAGGATGCAAAAGTCTTAAGTGTTTTGGATCTTTGCAATGGATTTTTTCATGTGCCTATACATCCAGATAGTAAAAATTACACTGCATTTGTCGTACCTAGTGGGCAGTATGAGTTTATTCGTTCACCTTTCGGCTTGTGCAATTCCCCAGAGGTCTTCCAATATTACATTAATGCCATGTTCAAGGATCTCATATTTAAAGGGATTGTGCTGACCTATCTTGATGATTTAGTTATTCCATCCACCGATGAAGATCAAGCCTTGGCTAGACTGTTACTCATTCTGACAAGAGCAGCAAAGTTTGGGTTAGACATCAACTGGGTGAAATGCCAATTCATGCAACCCATAATCATATACCTTGGTCTGGTCATACAGCATTGTGAAGTGAGACCATCACCACACAAAGTTGATGCCGTTTTAAAGTTTCGACTGCCGAATTCGTCCAATGCAGTGTATAGCTTCCTTGGCTTGGCGGGATATTTCCAGAAGTTCATCCCTCACTATGCCTCGATTGCTAGACCACTGTCTAAATAACTTTGTAATGATGTTCCATTTGTAATTGGTGAAGAACAATGTCATGCCTTCCTCGTCCTCAAGCACATTCTAGAATTGGATCAAGTGCTAAAATTATATCGTGTGGGATCTATGATGGAGTTTCACACTGATGCCTCTCAACATGGCTATGGAGCGATTCTCATGCTATGTGATGATGAAGACAACCTCTTCCACCCTGTATATTATGGCAGTGGTAAGACCACTCCAGCAGAAGAAAAATACAGTAGTTATGAATTAGATGTATTAGCCATAGTTAAGTCACTCAAGAAGTTCCACATTTACTTGCTGGGTATAAGATTGTCAAGCTTTCCAAATGACAATGAAGAAAAGACATCTTTCTGTCAATCTTGCACGTTGCGCTCTGATGTTGGAGGAGTTCCATTTCAAGATTTCACATCACCCAACTCAAAGTATGCATCATGTTGATGCTTAGAGCCAGCATCCTTCACCAACCATCATTTTAGTAGATAATGACGATGATGGGGTCATCAACAGATTTTGACAAGCACAGTTAGATGATGACGACCTCCAGTCCATTATAGTGAATTCTGAGATGACTGGCAAATGAGGTTACTGAGTCACTAATGGTCTGATCTACCATGACGTTGATGACGAGTTACTCCTGGTGGTACCAAAAATGATGCAGATCGAAGTCATTAAGAAGACCCACAACCAAGGTCAATTCTCAGTAGCCAAGACTGAATCCTTACTTCAGAAACACTTCTCTTTATGAAGATGAATCACAAAGTTGAAAGTGTGATACATAATTGTGTTGACTGCATATTGGCAGAAATGAAGCAGGGAAAGCAAGAAGGATTTTTCCAACCACTTGACAAAGGTGATGTCCCTTGGACACTTACATATTGATCACCTTGGACATCTTCCTTCAACAAAGAAGAATTATACCACATTTTAGTGATTATATATGCCTTCTCAAAATTTGTTTGGCTCTACCCAACAAAGAGTACTATGTAGAAAGAAGTCATCTGTTGCATTCAGCAGAAAGCAACTCCTTTTCTAAACCCTCCCCGAATGATACGTGATAACGGTACTGCCTTCACCACTGCCAAGTTTGAAGATTACTGCAAGCATGAGAACTTCTTGCATGTGCTCAATACCATGGGTATCCCCCATGCTAATGGTCAAGTTAAGCATGTTAATCGGTTGCCATTAAGCATGTTAATCGGTTGCCATCAGTTTGCTAATGGTAACAAAGATGTCTGCCACAGCTCTTGATGAGGGGTATCGTCTTGTACATCTTGCACAACAGCTCATGAACTCCACCCCTCACCATAGCATTGGTATGACGCCTTTTCAGCTACTACTAGGGAAGGAGATTCGTCTGAATGTAGATGTCCATTTCCATGAGCTAAACGAAGAAGAAGCTGTTGCCTTGTTCATGAATTCTTGTGACGATCTGCGACTCCAAGCCAAGTCCCAAATTGTGAAGTTACAAGAGGAGAATCGCCTCACCTACACCAAAATCAGAGTGGCTGCCACGATTTACATTGTTGGCGATCTAGTTGCCATTCGATGGGTGCATCACAAGGCAAGACTCAAATTCCATGAAAAATATCTTGGACCATATCAAGTCACCAGCACGTAGCGTGGGAACTACTATACCATCCAGAAGATTGGTGAACATGAAGGCCCCAAGCTTACCTCATCATCATTTGATTACATGAAACCTTGGCAGTCCTCTCCTCATGATTTTGATCATGTTTAACCATTCTTCTTGTAATATTTAGTTGTTTCTATTACCATTTGCATTGCTTATTTGTATTTTGGGCCATTTTGGCCATTATCTATTTGCTCTGTAATATTTCTCAGGTTTATCCTACCTTTGTATTTTATTTTTGCAGCCTGTTTTGGTCAGGATGGCCAAGTGTGCGGGTTGCCAGACAGTAAAGTGAGTGAAGACGTGTGTGTGGGACTAGTGATGATTTTGTGAATTGTGTGAGGGACTACTGATTCTTTTGTGAATTGTGTGAGGGACTAGTGATGCTTTTGTGAATTGTTTGAGCAATCAAGATTCCACAACCCCAGGAAGATCCCACCTTATCTAAGCAGAACACTTGAAAATTAGGAGGAAAGTAGCTGTTGGAGTTGATTTCTGGTGAAAGTCAGGTTTCTGTAAGCTCTACAATATCATAACTGTCAAGGCATATGTTACCTAAAAAGGAGTAACTTTTCATTTGCATACCTCTAACATTTTGATAGTAGAGCTGTAAAGGAAACAAGGAGGAGGTCATTTGTGAGAGGCATCACTGAGGTTTCCCTCTCCCCATACATTCATCGTCCAGTATAGGTGTTTCCTGACTTTTAGAATATGAGTTAATATCCAGAGTATCCAAGATCATGTTGTCAAGCATATTTTCTAGGAAATGCTTGGAAAGCAAATATTTGGCCAAATCTCAGGAGACAAAAGAGAATCTGGATTAGATCCTAAGTAGTAGATAATGAAGGAGGAATATGAGTTATGCTTTGGTTTTAAATAAGAGATTTTCTTTAGGGGATCTAGCTGTTGTTCATTTAAATGATCAAAAATATTTGGAAAGGTTAATGCCAAATTCGTCTAGATACAAAAATTCTAGCTACCTGTATTCCAGGTGCACCCTCTAACTTCTGAAAATCTCTTTTGCCTATAGTTACAGGAAGCTAGGGCAACCTTTGCAAAGGAGGATGTGAGGCGTCATACACTTCGTTATGAGGGAGGGATGAAAGCTGACTGGTATCAATAGAATTAGACGCCACTGTTTTGGAAGGGGTAGTTACAGATGTATCCTTCTGTGGAAGGCGATGTGATAGACAATTTGCAGCCACATCAGCACACGTGGTGATGGATTACCCTTTTACAGACTGTAAAGGTTGAGCTATCAATAATGATCTTAGATTGGTAATATCCATCTGCACTCTGCTCAGCTCTTGCAGTGCAGCATTTTTTAGAACTGATATAGACCTTTAAGACAGATGTAAACTCAGCCAGTGAAGCTAGGCTTTCTGAAACTGACTTGGAAACAGCCTCTTTTATTGCAGCTGTCAGGTTGGAATAAAAAGGATCCAGCTCTTCTAAATGGTCACCCAAGCTGGAACAAAAACAAAAGAGTTTAAAAGGGGTATTGTCATTCCAAGCTGCAATACAAGTTTTTCACTTAAAGCTAGGAGCAAGAAGTTGTGCATCATATGCATTCACATTCAAACAATCAAGATTGGATTTACATGAACATATTATGCATTTTATTCAAGTACTATGTGGATAAATGTCCCTTCCAAAGGTAAGGCATACCCCTTGAGGTGCCATCTCTTACAGCCCAGCACCCCAATAGGGATGCCGCCAATAAGACGTACAGATGGCATTTGACAGAAGTTAGGCCTAAGCAAACACAAATAAAAATCCAAACTTCCAACCACCTTGGAAGGCGTAGAGTATTAAAAAAGTATTACAAAAACGTCAAAAGGACATTAAAATCTAATAAAGCACCCTCAATTAATAAACAAAACAATAAAATTGCCAGAAATCCAAACTTTTTAATGGAGCAAACACTACACAACAAACGTAATCCCAAGTGCGTTTCCCCAAGTTTGAAAATGCACTTGGTGCATGTTGTCTTCTATACATCATGGAACAGCAAATTTTTGTTAAAATATAAGGAATGTGGTACTCCAATCATGTAAAAATGGAATAGCTGCAGCTTTAGTAGAAATTGAGATATAGCAAAAAGAAAAATGGAGTTTTTAAATTGAAATCAATGAGAAACATGCTTTATGCAATATTTTCTCTTCTATGCAACATTGAACTGTTCATTTTCACAAGAATGTAAGGAATGAGGAACTCCTATCATTTGCAAACCGGCATAGCTGTAGCTTTAATGGAAATTGAGATATGGAAAAAAGATAAATGGAGTTTCTACATTGAAATCAATGGGAAAATAAACTTTGTGAGATATTTTTATTCCTATACATAATAGAATTATAGCGTTTATCCAGAATGTTAGGAATGTAGTTCTCCAATAAAATGCAAAATAGCATGGCTGTAGCTTCAATAGAAATTGAGGTATAGAAAAATGGAGTTTTTACAATGTAATCAATAAGAAAACATTTTCTCTCCTATACAACATAGAATGGTAAATTTATTTGAGAATGTAGGGAATGAGGTACACCAATCATTTGCAGAACGTCATGGCTGTAGCTTTAATAGAAAATGAGATATCCCATAAAAAATGGTTTTTACATTGAAATGAATGGGAAAACACTCTGTCTGGGATATAATTTCTCTGCTATAAATCATAGAACTATATATTTTAGTGAGAATGTAGGGAATGAGGAACTCAAATGTGGAGCATAACGTCATGGCTGTAGATCTAATTGAAATTGAGATATAGTAAAAAGAAAAATAGTTTTTACATTGAAATCAATAGGAAAACACACTTTCTGTGACATTTTCTCTCCTATACCACATAGAACTGTAAATTTTTGCGAGAATGTATGGAATGTGGTACTCCTATCACGTGCAAAAGGGCATTGCTGTTGGTTTAAAATAAATTGAGATAATGCAAGATGAAAAATGGAGTTTTTGCATTGAAATCAATATGAAAATGAACTTTGTGAACCATTTCAATTCCTATACATAATAGAATCATAACTTTTATTTACAATGTTGGGAATTTGATACTTTAATAATGTGCAAAACGGCATGGCTTTAGCTTTAAATGAAATTTTTCTCCTTTACAACATAGAACTGCAACTTTTTGCAAGAATGTAGGGATTAACTTACTCAAATCACGTGCAAAACGGCATCGCTGTAGCTTTAATAGAAATTGAGTTATAGCAAAAAAAAAATGTAGTTTTTCCATTGAAATCAGTAGGAAAACACGCTTTGTGAAATATTTTCTTTCCTATACATTATAGAATCATCACTTTTATCCAGGAAGTTAGGAATGTGGTACTCCAATCATGTGGAAAATGGCATGATTGTCGTTTTAATAGAAATTGAAATATAGCCAAACAAGGAATGGATATTTTTACATTGAAATCAATGGGAAAACACACTTTGTGTGATATTTTCTCTCCTATACAATGCAGAACTGTAAATTGTTTTGATAAGGTATGGAATGAGGTAATCCAATCTTGTGCAAAACGGCATGGCTGTAGCTTTTAAAAATTTGAGATATAGCAAAAGGAAAAATGGAGTTTTTACATTGAAATCAATGAAAAAACACCCTTTGTCTGATATTTTCTCTCCTACACATAATTGCACGATAACTTCTATGCAGCATGTTAAAATGTGGTACTCCAATCATATGGGAAACGGCAGGGCTGTAGCTTTTATAGAATTTAAGATATAGCAAAAAGAAGAATGGAGATTTTACATTGAAATCAATGGGAAAAAACACTTTTTTTATATTTTCTCTGCTATACAGCACAGAACTCTTAATTCCTTCAATAATGTAAGGAATGAGGTATGCAAATCACGTACAAACCGGCATAGCTGCGCAAAACTGAATGGCTGCAGATTTTTTGCAATTTTTGTGTGATATTTTCTCTCCTATGCAACGTATAACTGTAAATTTTAGTAAGAATGTAGGGAATAAGGTAATCTAATCTTTTTAAAATGGCATTGCTTTAGCTTTAATAGAAATTGAGACATAGCAAAAAGAAAACTTCAGTTTTTACATTGAAATCAATGGGAAAACACACTTTGTGGGATATTTTCTTTCCTATACATAATAGAACAACAATTTTTTTTGAGAATTTAGAGATTGAGGTAGTCCAATCATGTAAAATGGCATGGCTGCAGCTTTAATAGAAATTTTACATATAGATAAAAGAAAAATAGAGTTTTTACATTGAAATCAATGTAAAAATAGAATCATAACTTTTATGCAAAATTTGAGGCTCCAATCATGTTTAAAACGGCAAGGCTGTAGCTTTAATAGAAATTGAAGTATATGAAAAAGAAAAATAGAGTTTTTAAATTGAAGTGAAAAGAAAACGCATTTGAGTAATATTTTCTCTCCTATACAACTTATAGCTGTAAATATTTGGGAGAATATAGCGAATTATGCACTCTAATGGTATGAAAAACGGCATGGCTGTAGCTTTCATCGAAATTCAGATATAGTGAAAACGTAACTAAGTTTTTACTTTGAAATCAATAAGAAAAACACTTTGTACGATATTTTTATTGCTTTACATAATAGAATCATAACTTTTATGAAGAAAGTTTGGAATGTGGTACTCCAATCATGTGCAAAGCGCCATTGCTGTAGCTTTAATACAAATTGAGATATCGAAAAATGGATATTATATATTGAAATCAATAAGAAAACACACTTTAGGCGATATTTTTTCTCCTATAAAATATAGAACTAAATTTTTGCAAGAAATTTAGTTCTAAGTTTCATCTATTATGTGAAAACAGCATGGCTGTAGCTTTAATAGAAATTGAGATACAGGAAATCGAGAAATGGAGTTTTTATATTGAAATCAATGGGAAAACAAACTTTTTGCTATATTTTCTCTCCTAGACAACATAGAACTGTAATATTTTGTGAGAATGTTGAGAATTAGGTACTCCAATCATGTGCAAAACGGTACAGCTGTTGCTTAAAAAGAAATTGACATATAGCCAAAAGAAAAATGGAATTTTTACATAGAAATCAATGGGAAAACACACTTTGTGCGATATTTTCTCTCTTATAGAACATAGAACTTTAAATTTCTGCGAGCATGTAGGGAATGAGGTACTCAAATCATCCGAAAAACAGCATAGCTGTAGCTTTATTAGAAATTGAGATATTGCAAAAAGAATAATGGAGTTTTTACATTGAAAGGAATGTGAAAACATATTTCTAACGATATTTTCTCTCCTATACAACATACAACTGTAAATTTTTGCAAGAATGAAGGGAATGAGGTATACCAATCATTTGCAAAAGGGAATGGCTCTAACTTTAATATAAATTAAGAGAAAGCAAAAATTACATTGAAATCAATAAGAAAACATAATAGAATCATATACATAATAGAATCACAAGTTTTATCCAGGATGTTGGGATAGTGCTACTTCCATCATGTGCAAAACGGCATGGATGTCGCTTTAATAGAAGTTGAGATATATGAAAAAGAAAAATGGAATGTTTACATGAAAATCAATAGGAAAACACACTTTGTGTTATATTTTCTCTCCTATACAACATAAAACTGTAATTCTTTGGTAGAATGTAGGGAATGAGGCACTCCAATCAGGAGCAAAACGGCATGTCTGTAGCTTTAAACGAAAGTAAGATACAGCCAAAAGAAAAATGGAGTCTTTACAATGAAATCAATTGAAAACACTTTGTGCAATATTTTCTCTTCTATACAACATAGAACCGTAAATTTTTGTGAGAATGTTGAGAATGAGGTACTCCAATCATGTGAAAAACGGCATAGCTTTAACTTAAATAGAAATTGACATTTAGCCAAAAGAAAAATGGAATTTTTACATTAAAATGAATGTGAAAACCCAATTTGTGCGATATTTTCCTTCCTATATAACATAGAACTGTAAATTTTTTCAAAAAGGTAGGGAATGAGGTATTCCAATCATGTGAAAAACAGCATGGCAGTAGCTTTAACAGAAATCGAGATATTGCAAAAAAAAAATGGAGTTTCAACATTGAAATCAATAGAAAATCAAACTTAGCATTATTTTCTCTCTTATACAACATAGATCTGTAAATTTTTGTGAGAATGTTGGGAATGAGGTACTCCAATCATGCAGAAAACAGCATCGCTGTAGCTTTATTAGAAATTGAGATATTGCAAAAAGAAAAATGGGGGTTTTACATTGAAATCAATAGGAAACACACATTGCACGACATTTTGTCTCCTATAGAACACAGAACTATAAATTTTTGTGAGAATGTAGGGAATGAGGCACTCCAATCATGTGCAAACGGCGTGGCCTACACCTTAATAGAAATTGAGATATATCAAAAAGAAAAATGGAGTTTTTACATTCAAATTAATGGAAAAACACACTTTGTGAGATGCTTTCTTTCCTATACATAATTGAATCATGTCTCTTATGCCTAATGCTGGGGATGTGGTACTCCAATCGTGTTCAATATGCCATGGCTGAAGCTTTAATAGAAATTGAGATATAGCAAAAGGAAAAATCGACTTTTTATAATGAAATCAATGGGAAAACACTTAGTGTGATATCTTCTCTCCAATGCCATGAAGAACTTTATATTTATGCAAAAATGTAGGGAATGACGTACTCCAATCAAGTGCAAAACGGCATGGCTTTAGATTTATTCGAAATTAAAGCATCAGAAAAAGAAAATGTGGAGTTTTTACATTAAAATTATTGGGAAAACACTTTCTGCGATATTTTCTCTCTTAAATAGCATAGAACTGTAAATTTTTGCAAGAATGTAGGGAATGAGCTTTAATAGCTGTAGCTTTAATAGAAATTGAGATATAGAAAAATGGAGTGTTTACATTGAAATCAATTGGAAAACACACTTTGTGTGATATTTTCTCTCCTCAGATGGCACTACCATGTAAAGACGTGTTCGTGGTTTTCTTCACAGTTATCAGTGAGCTTGACATGATGCAAGTAGCTGTTGGCTCACCTAACCACCTTGCCTTCACCTTGCACTTCTGCCACGTTGTCTTCAGCAGCTGTTCCATAGGATATTGAGTTCAATTGTTCAGTTCTGGGCGCCTCTATTGAATCAGTGTGTCACCTTTGAACGGATATTCTTTCTTCTTTTAAAAAAAAATCGTTCTATTAGTGCTTCTGGAGGTGTTGTGTGTCTGCCTAGTTACTCAAATTTCAGTGAAGTTGTTGTGTAATTCCACTCTTTTTTGGAATGTGGCCTTGAAAAAGTCACCACCGCCATTGACCGACTACAGCAAAATTCTTTGGTATCCGTTTCTGTTAACTATCTTGGTTTATTAAATTCTCCTTAGAAAGAGAATGCCCTAAATGATTTGTGTGTTTCTGTTCCTAATGGTCGGAAATCTCAGAAAAAACGGGGTGATAGTGTTAATGACTTTACAGGCCTGCTGATCCTGGCATTAATGGTATGGCTCCTCCACCTTCTTGCTCAGCAATTGCATCATGTTCCATTAAACTGTATTCTCAAGTCCTCCAGTTGTTGGGCCCTTCTTTGTCTGGAGGTTCTGCTCCACCTGCAAGTTTACCACACCGATCTCCTCGTCATGCTACAGGAACTTTATGCTCCAGGTTCTCTGATCCCTCTACACTTGCTAACTCTCATTGCACCACCTCTGAAATAATTGTCTTCAACAACATTGGCCCAGACATTTCTTATTCCTTCTGTTATTCATATGCTGGCTACCTGTGGCCTTGATGTGCTCGAATGCGGCAGATGGCTTACCCATTCATGGCAGCCTTCATGCTCTATTTTCGTTCGTGTCTCCATCTCCCCTTACTTCCATGTTACCAATCCCCGTCTTTGGCCTGCTGGTACTTTTATTCGGCCTTTTTGAGGTCGCAATCCCATTCTACTCAATGCTTTAGCTAATCAGTCTCCTCTGGTCTCTGCCATATGATGCCGAAGTTCTGTTAATCCTACTTCTCTGTCAGTGCTGATGCTAAATGCTCATTCCTTGTTCACTGAGTTTGACTTACTCGAATCATATTGTTTTCAGGTTGACCCTTCTGTAATCATTATCTCTGAAATTTTGGGTGGACTGCCCTCCTCGGGGTGGAGGCATTGCAATTTATGCTCATCATTCCTTTGCACCTGTTGTTGGCAGCACTTTAACTATGGGGGGGGTCGCAGGCTCTCTGCATCAAATTGTTTTCACCCTACTGTTCCCTCACTGTCTGGGCCTTGTACCGCCCCTCCTATTCACCTGTCAAACCGAATTTCTCTTTTTTCTCTTCCCTGTATGATCCTCACACTCTGCACCTCTTTGGGGGTGACATTAATTGTAACTTTGCCACTTCTTCTTCAATTGCTACCTGTATACTGGAGTTCTTCTCTTCACATGGCCTTGAACCAATGATATTTTCACCCTCCAGGATTACCTCCACTTCTGCTACCACCATTGACCAGGTCTTTGTTTCCTCTCGGTTAATCTGCTCTAATTCTAAGCTGTTTCACGATTTTCAACTTGATCAAACTTTACTTTATCAAGCTTTCAATTGTCTGGTGTCAGATCCATCCCATGTCTCAGGTCCTGCCTATTCCTCCTGTTTGAATCTCAGGAGTCTTTACGTCGCCTTGTTCAACTCTACGTTTTTCTTCCTATTTTCAACTAGATGGGTGTCTCATCATGATTCGGCCTTTTCATATCATTGTTTATTAGACTATCTTTTCTGTTCTCTTCATGTCTCCTGTTCCATGACTCTTACACCGAAGTCTTTTGTAAGACGTTCCTGGTGGAACTCTAACCTTACTGGTCTTTGAGATTATATGTCTAGGCTGTAAAAAAGTGGAATATTGATTCTGATTCCTCTGTGTTCTCTTATTTCTCTGCTGCTTGCCGTCTCTTTAAATCTGAGATACATAAGGCTTAATCTGCCTACCTTATTCCCAATGCTTCTACATGCTCCATGTGGGCGTTACTATGTCGCTACCCGTGTGTGCCCATGGTAGAATAGGCACACTGCATTTATGCATGTCTTAAGAGGCGACTAAAAGGGGTGACCTTTTCTTGCCCCTGATTGGATGACACCACTATCATCATTGGCCATTAATTGTGTCCTGGATAGGACGATACCATCATGGTGGTTGTCATTGTCCTTGCATCCTCTACTGGATGACTGACTTTATCTTCCTTAGGATTTGGGTTTGAAACCACCTCCTTCCAGTCCGTTTTCCTGAGGGTGTGGTACAGTTCTACATAGTTTCCATTTTGCCAGTAAAAACAAAATGTTGTCATCCTTTCTAACGAAGCATCTTATAGGTTTGCTCTGTCTAAAGTGATTTCTAATGCTGGGTGGTTCACATCAAGTTTAGACATTGGGGCTGATTCATAGAGTTTGCAAGTAATATCAGTAAAACATAGGTCCAGCAGGCGACCTCTAGAATTTAATGTTGTATTTCTCTTCTGCAATTTCGTTGTTGTAGCCATGACAATTAGAGATTTGCCTTGCCAAAATGTGATGAGCCCTGATAATGAGGTATAGGGTGGTCCCAATCTATTAAAGGAACATTAAAATCACTAATTATAACAATGGGTGAGTGATTTACTAGATTTGTGGTGAAGTTGTCAACCATTGAGGCAAAATTCACAGATGAAAGTGCTAGTGAAAAATAACAGCCCACTACTGTAGTCCAGCCAACCCCTGCTATCTTTACAGAAATGGCTAGGATGGAGTCAGCAATGCATAGGCTCTCAATCAGGTGGCAATTATCTTCAAGCATGAGTGCATTTGCAGCTATTAAGATACCTCCAACAATGTAACTACCCCTCTTATCAAGATGGAAAACAAGATTATTAGGGGAAAATAAATCATAAGAGTTAATCTCATCTGATAGCCACGTTTCTGTTAAAATAACAATATCATTACTTTTTAGTGAAATGTTAGCAAAAAAAGTGTCATGCTTTAAGCAGATACTCTGTACGTTTTTATAATAATAACGAATATTCAGCTTTACAGTCATTAGTCAGGTGAGGCAAAGCGGTTAACCTATCGCCCTCTACCTAAAGCCTAATCTGGCTCTGACATTGTACAGCCACCTGAAGGATCCAAACATAACTTGCATATGATCATGTTGTCATGCAGTTTCCTACAAAATGTTTTATTTAAAAGTGTGATGGCCACAAGTCCTA
>JAAFCE010009127.1:11529335-11576073 GCA_013389805.1 Trigoniulus corallinus
TTTCCTACAAAATGTTTTATTTAAAAGTGTGATGGCCACAAGTCCTAAGATAACAGAGAATCCATGTCCTCTCCAGCACAATAAATAACAAATGCAAATTAAAATTTGTTTCTAGCTGTAAAATCTCCTGGAAATGACCTGGCTTAAGTTCAGTTAAGTGCTCATAAAGGGATTGGCACGTTACTTCTGGCCTTTGGCAGGAAATAAAGATTCTGGAAACCTGCACTTTAGGGAGGCCACTTACTTTGGAAAAATTAACTCTGCCTTTCAGTACAGGCCAGGAGGGTCTTAAGGCTGATGAACGAATGGGTATATTAGCTGATTTTGAGGTCTCTTTGTGGTTCTCTTTTGAATGAAGTCTTAATGGAGCAGGCGTTAGGGCCAGTTCTGAAGATTCGGATCCAGCTTTCGACATGGATAAAGGTCTCATATTACTGATTTTAGGCTTAATTACAGTAACCTCAGCAAATGCTGTTTTGGCTCCTGATGGGGCAAAATAAGTTGTCAAAGAAGACTTTAGGTCTAGAAAATCTGTAGGCAACTGTCTCAATTCATGGAGCAGCAGATTATAAGAAGCTGTATACTCCTTGAGAGCATTAGCCAACTCTGTCAGAGTAGAAAGGCTCTTAGACAGCAGCTTTGAAAAGGCAGTGATAAGACAGGATTCAATATCAGAATTTGAAGTTTCCAATTCCATTGGGGGATCCATGACGTCAACCCCCATTTTGAAGAGGTTTTTAAGGTGTGTTTTCATCCTGAGCAGCTAAGCACTTCTTAAACTTGAAGTTGGATGCCAACAGCTGAGCGTCACTTTCACTGACATTCAGGCAATAAGCATGGCCTTTTTCGAGAACATAGTATACACTTGATAGCAGAGCGGCATGGATAAATTTCCTTAGTGCACACCAAACAGCTACCTTGTGGTGCCATTACTGCAATATGAGCATCAAGTGCTATCAGGATGCAATTAGCTAGAGCGCTACTATAAGTAGCAGATGATACTCTGCATAGGCAGATGACAAATGACTGTAGACAATCCTTCCAAAGTTAGCAATAGACCAAATGGTTAAAAGACCAAGGTCCGGCCTTAATTGCCAACTCCCAAACACCTTACTACAACTATTCAATGCCATAGCACGTTATTAAAAATATTCACCCCTAAACCATAAATCAGCAAAAAACCTAATAAATAACACTTTGAAAGTTGAGCACGAAGACTGTGCAAAAAGTAAAAAGCCCTCTAGGGAAGGAAAGAAAATGTCACACAAAGTATATTTCCTTATTGAGTTCAATGTAAAAACTCCATTTTTTTTGCTAAATCTCAATTTCTTTTAAACCAACAGCCATGCCGCTTTGCATATGATTGGAGTACTGCATTCTATAATTCAGGATAAAAGTTAGAATTCTATTATGTATAGGAAAGAACATATCGCACATAGTATTTTTCCTTATTGATTTTAATGTAAAAACTATATTTTTCTTTTTGCCATATCTCAATTTCTATTAAAGTTACAGCCATGCTGCTTTGCACATGATTGGAGTACCTCATTCCCTACATTCTCACAAAAAAACTACAGTTCTATGTTCTATAGGAGAGAAAATATAGCAAAAAGTGTGTTTTCCCATTGATTTCAAGGTAAAAATCTCCATTTTTCTTTTTGCCATATCTCAATTTCTATTAAAGCAACAGCCATGCTGTTTTGCATATGATTGTAGTACCACATTCCCAAAGTTCTGGATAGAAGTTGTGATTCTATTATATATAGGAAAGAAAATATTGCACAAAGTGTGTTTTTACAATTAAATTACAGCCATGCCGTTTTGCACATGATTGGAGTACCTCATTCCCTATATTCCTGCATAAATTCACAGCTCTATGTGTATAGGAGAGAAAATATCATACAACATGTGTTTTCCGATTTATTTCAATGTAAAAACTCCATTTTTTTCCCTATATCTCAATTTCTAATAATGCTACAGCCATGCATTTTGCACATGATTGGAGTACCATGATAAGAGTTATGATTCTATTATGTAAAAAAAAAAACAAAATATCACACAATAGTACCTCATTTCCTACATTCTCGTCAAAGTTCTTCCCATTAATTTCAATGTTTTTTTGTTTGTTTAGAGACATTTTACATCTGTGAAAAATGGTTCAGAACCCTTAGGATCACTGATGGGATATTGGTTTGTTTTGCAAAAAGTGTGTTAGGGATGGGGAAAAGGAATTCTTGGGGAATTTACTGTGCAAATTATACAATAGATAATTACTTACATTGAAGTACCTTGTCCAAATAATTATTAGTTAGAGGCACTGTGCTACTATCTATAGTAATTTAAGGGATATGGTAGATCTCATAATCTGCAGTTAAGATTGCCGATTTTCATTATTGTTTTTTCATGAATGAATTAATTTGTAGTAACAGATCATCTATACTTAAGTTCAATAAGTTAAAGTCCCTTTGTGTGTGGAAAATTGGATTTCAAAAATCACATGCCTTAGTAAAAAAAATCCTTTGCCTGGAACAACGTCCTGGAACATGAATATTCAATTATTTAAGTAATTCTGGTTAATCAATTTTTGCATTCCACAGGCGATAGATTCATAAAATCCGAATTTAGCTAATGTATTGCTGAAATGAAAAAGAATATCTAAAGTTTGATAATTTAATTTTGATTCAGCTACTAGGGCTTTATTGTACATCTTTTTAATCCTAGTATATAGAGATGGGCTACATGATGACCAACATACTAGGCAGTAAGTTATAATTGGCTTTATGAAACTTTTAAATAATTTTACCTGTAGCAGGAGAGCCTGGGACGTCTTTTTAATATATTTAAGAGCAATATATGCTCTCTTTGATTTCAGAAATAGTTGGGGAAGGTGTTCTCTGAAGGTCACCTTGGTATCCAAGGTGACACCTAGGTTCCTCACCACAAATCCGCTTGGTATTAATGATCCATTAGCAAATCTTTAAGGATAGTTAATTGGCGACTTTATCTGGTAAAATGAAATCACTGATGTCTTTTGATAATATAATACCAGCTGGTTTGCTGTTAGCCATCTCTCCATTGTCATTAAAAAACTCCTTAGAAAACTTCTGATCATCTGCAAATGCTGAACAGAAGTAGCTAGATGGGATACAGGTGTAAAGATCGTTTATATACATTAAATAGAAGTGGGCTAAATGTGCTGCCCTGAGGCAACCCTACTTCCTGAGTATAGGTGCTTTGGCTTACTACATGCCCTATTTTTACAATATTACATCACTTTGTAAGATAGGATTTAAGAAAACCTAGAACTTTCGCTGCTAACCCATAGGCCTTCAACTTTTATAATAAAAGTGGAATAGAGACCCTATTAAAAGCCTTTGAAAGGTCTGAATATATCATGTCCACCTGATGTCTATTTTGAATAGCCTTAGGGATATAGTTTAAATGCAGCAATAAATTGGTTTTGGTGGACCTGCCACATCGAAAACCATGTTGTGCCAGACACCAGCTATACAATTTCTTGTAGATTGCGCGTTCAAAAACCTTCACCACTGTAGGAAGGGTGAAGATAGGATGATAGTTGGAACAATCCTGACACAAGACACTCCTATAGATTGGAATTATATGAGCAGTTCTCCAAACTTCAGGGACAAACTGTTGGGCTAAGCAGAGGGAAAATAAATTAGCAAAAATGGGCGCCAAAATATCCTGGTTTAATTTCAAAATGATAGGGTCTATTTTTCCTTGACAAGGGGCAAAAGAACATTTTAGCCTTTATATGGCCCATTTAACCTCAGCTGGTGTCACTTTGTTTATGGTAAAAATATCCCCACTGCTGGGAATTGAGTACTTACCTGCCGTTTTTTTGTGTTACTGTCTCAGAAATTTTTGAATAATATTCACAGAATATATATCCTACTGCTAATGGGTCAGTTATCAGTTTGCCATTTTCTAACAATGTTAAATTAGGTGCATCTCCAGCCAAAAGACGTTTATATTGTGACCAAAATGACTGTGGGGATGTTTGTTGTGATATGAGGCTTTGTAAAAATCTTACACAGTCTCGACCTAATAAACATTTTACCCTGGTGCCCAACTCAATAAATCTCTTGGAGTTTGAGAAAGTAGGGTGTCGTTTTTTTTTAAAAAAATCACACGTATCAACTCTAAGCTAAACCAAACTGGAAATACAGGATAGCGTCGAGCAGACTTTTTAGTAGGGATGCACTAATAAATTACAAGTTGCAATATGGAATAGAACTGCTTTATAGCTATGCTTGGGTGTGGGGATAAGGTAAGACTATCCCAGTCTATAGTCTTGAGCCTCTATAGAACCTAATTTAGTCACCCTTAACCCTGGAATAGCTTACAGCCCCATTCACATGAGCAGTGGAAGAAATTAGGGATGAAAACCCCGGATGATTTAATATTGATGTAATTTGCAGTCCTGGGTGGTAAGAATCAAGCTTTGATAGTGGAAACGTTGAGCTGACTGTACAAGGTAAATCTGAAAAACAAAGATCCAGGGGGCGGTCTTTTACATTTCAAATTTCATTCTGTTGGGTCAATTTAAGAAAAATTACTAATGCCATTAATGAAGTTGCCTTTGCCAGGTGCCCAGTCCCATTATATGATGGGGTACTGGTTTACTAATTAATACCAGGCACATTAAAGTCCCCAATCACCACAACTGAGTTATAGTTTGCCAGTCTAGCTGCTAGGTTGTTCATGTGATATGTATAAAGTTCAGAAGATATTGCTGGGGACAGATAAGAGGCTATTAATGTAATAGGTTGTGCATTAGCATACTTTATATGAAGAGCTAAGGTGCCATTTGGTATGCAGAGACTATCAATACAATGACAGCATCTAATCATAGATTGTTGGTTAACAGCTACAAGTATCCACCCTCCATAATAGGAGGGAGTTTTATCCCAATGAATCACCTGATAGTGTGGTGGAAAGTAATTGGCTGATTGGATTTCAACAGAAAATCAAGTTTCTGTTCAGACTACAATATCATAAGTATTAAGGAGTAGATTTGTCATAAAACTCGTGCTCTTAGAACGTTGACTACAAACATTTTGGTAGTATATACTAATGCTACCATTCAATGCCAATATGGTTCTTCATTTTTCTTCAACTTTTCATTTTACTATATCTCAATATCTATTAAAGCTATGCCACGCCGTTTTTCACGTGATTGGAGTACCACTTTCCCTACATTCTAAAAAAATTTACAGTTCTATTTTTAATAGGAGAGAAATTTGCCAAAAGTTTTTTTTCCCATTTATTTCAACATTAAAACTCCAATTTTCTTTTTGTTATATCATAATTTTTATTAAAGCTATTGCAATGCCGATTTGCACATTATTTGGAGTACTATATTCCCAACATTCTGGTAAAAAGTTATGACTCAATTATGTATAGGAAAGAAAACATATTGCACAAAGTAAATTTTCTGATTGATTACAATGTAGAAACTCCATTTTGCTTTTTCCTATATATGAATTTCTATTAAAGTGACAGCCATGCCAATTAGCAAATGAATGCAGTACCTCATTCCCTTTATTTTTGCAAAAATTTCCAGCTCAATGTTGTGTATGAGAGAAAATATCGCACAAAGTTTGTTTTCCAATTAATTTCAATGTAAAAACTCCATTTTTTTCTTTTTACTCCACCTCAATTTCTATTAAACCAACAGCCACGCTGCTTTACAAATGATTGGGGTACCTCATTCCCTACATTCTCTCAACAATTTACAGTTCCATGATGTATACGAGAGAAAATGTCGCATAAAGTGTGTTTTCCTTATGATTTCAATGTAAAAATTTCATTTTGTTTTTGCTATATCACAATTTGTAATAAAGCCTAAGCCATTCCATTTTGAACATTATAGGAGTACCACACTCCCAACATTCTTGATAAAAGTTATGATTCAATTTTTTATAGGAGAGAAAATATCACACAAAGTGTGTGTTTCTATTGATTTCTTTGTAAAAACTCCATTTTTCTTTTTGCTACACCTAAAATGCTTTTAAAGCTGCAGCCAAGCCATTTTGCACATGATTGGAGTACCTCATTTCATACATTCACGCAAAAATTTACAGTTCTGTGTTGTATAGGAGAACACATGTGGCACAAAGTGTGTTTTCTCATTGATTATTTATTTAAAAACTCCATTTTACTTTTTGCTGCATTTCTATTTCTATTACAGAAACAGTCATGCCGTTTGGCACATGATTTCAGTATCTCATTTCCTACATTCTTGCACAAATCTACAGTTCTTCGTTGTACAGGAGAGAAAATATCACACTAAATGTGTTTTTCTAATGAATTAAATGGAAAAACTTCATATCTCTTTTTCTTCTATCTCAATTTCTATTAAAGCTACAGCCATGCCGTTTTTCACTTAATTAGAGTACCTCATTCCCTACAATCTCATTAAAATTGAGTTTTATATTGTATAGGACAGAATATGTCGCACAAAGTGTGTTTTCCCATTGATTTCAATGTAAAAACTCCATTTTTCTTTATGCTATATCTAAATTTTTATTAAAGCTACTGATTTGCCATATTGCACATGATTGGAGTACCTCATTCCCTAAATTCAAACAAAAACTTGAATTTCTATGTTCTATAGGAAAGAAAATATCACACAAAGTGTGTTATTCCTTTGATTATAAGGAAAACCTCCATCTCCACTTTTTGCTATATTAAAATTTCGATTTAAGCAACAGCCATGCCGTTTTGCACATGATTGGAGTACCTCATTCCATACATTTTCAAAAAAATTTATAGTTATAAGCTGTGTAGGAGAGAATATATCACACAAAGTGTGTTTTCCCATTGATTAAAATGTAAAAAATTTATTTTTCATCTTGCTATATCTTAATTTCTATTAAAGCTGCAGCCTTGCTGTTTTACATATGATTGGAGTACCTGATTTTCTTCAATTTCACCATAATTTACAGGTCTATGTTGCATAGGAGAGAAAATATCACTCAAAGTGTGTTTTTTTTTACGGATTTCAATGTAACTTTCTATTGAAAATAGCCATGCCGTTTTGCACATGATTAGTGTGCCTCATTCCCTACATTCTAGCAAAAATCTATAGTTCAATGTTGTATAGGCGATAATATATTGCAGAAAGTGTGTTTTCATATTGATTTCAATGTAAAAACTTCATTGATCTTTTTGCCATATCTCAATTTCTATCAAAGCTACAGTCATGACGTTTTACACTAGATTGGATTACCTAATTCCCTACATTCTTGCAAATATTTACAGTTCTACGTTGTATAGGAAAGAAAATATCACACAATGTGTGTTTTCTTATTTATTTTAATGTAACTAAATTTCTATTAAAGCTACAGCTATGACGTTTTGCACCAGATTGGAGTACCTGATTCCTCACATTCTCTCAAAAATTTACAGTTCTATGTTGTATAGGAGAGAAAATATCGCACAAAGTGTGTTTTCCATTGATTTCAATGTAAAAACTCCAATTATCTTCTTGCTGTATCCCAATTTATACCTAAGCTCCAGCAATGCCGTTTTGCGCAGTTTTGCCAATTTTTGCCAAAATTGGCAGCTCTATCATGTATAGGAGATAAAATGGACAAGGTGCGTTTTCAAATTTATTTCAATTTAAAAACCATTTTGCTTTTGGCTATATCTCAATTGCAAATTAAAGCTACAGCAAAGCCGTTTTGCATGTTTAAAAGAAAAATGTCGTTTTTACATTAAAATCAGTAGGAAAACCCAATTTGTACGATATTTTCTTTCCAAAGTATAATAGAAACATCGTTTTTATAAAAAATGTAAGGAATTTAGTACATCTAAGATGTGCAACATGGCATGGCTGTAGTGCTGATTGAAATTGATATATAGCAAAAAAAAATGGAGGTTTTCAATTGAAATCAATGGGAAAATACATGTTGTGCAATATTTTCTATCCTATATTTCATAGCACTGTAAACTTTATCAAGAATGAAGGGAATGAGGTACCCCAATCATTTGTAAAACGTCATAGCAGTACCTTCAATAGAAATTGAGATGTAGGAAAAATAAAAATGGAGTTTTGACATTGAAATCAATGGAAAAACACACTTTGTGCGATATTTTCTGTCCTTTACAATACAAAACTAAATTTTTATGAGATTGTAGGAAATGAAATACTCTAATTATGTGCAAAACGGCATGGCTGTGGCTTTAATAGAAATTGATATACAGCAAAAAGAAAAAAATTGAGATTTTACTTTAAATCAATTGGAAAACAAACTTTGTGTGACGTTTTCTCTCCTATACAACATAGAACTGTAAATTTTTCTGAGAATGTAGGTTATGAGGTACTTCAATAATGTGCAGAACGGCATGGCTGTAGCTTTAATAAAAATTGAGAATAGCAAACAGAAAAATTGAGTTTTTACTTTGAAAACAATAGGAAAACACACTCTGTGCGATATTTTATCTCCTGCACAACATTAAACTGTAAATTTTTTTAAGAATGTAGGCTATGAGGTACTCTATACATCGGCATAACGTCATGGCTGCAGCTTGAATAGAAATTGGATATAGAAAAAAGGAAAATGAAGATTTTTACATTGAAAGCAGTGAGAAAATGCACTGTGTGCATTTTGTCTCCTATATATGATAGAACTGCAAATTTTTGCCAGAAAGTGGGGAAAGCGGTACCTCAATCATGTTCAAAACGGAATGGCTGTAGCTTTAATAAAAATTTAGATATAGAAAGAAGAAAAATGGAGTTTTTTCATAATATTCAATGGGAAAACACACTTTGGGCAATATTTTCTCTCATATACAACATAGAACTGGAAATTTTTGCAAGAATGTAGGGGAATGAGGTACTCCAGTTATTTGATAAACGGCATTGCTGTAGCTTACATAGCAATTGAGATATAGCCAATAGTAAAGTGGTTTTTGTATTAAAATCGATAAGAAAACACTTTGTGTTATATTTTCTCCCCTATACAACATAAAACTGTAATTTTTTGCAAGAATGTAGGTGATGAGGTACTTCAATCATGTGCAAAACGGCATGGTTATAGGAGTAATAGAAATTGAGATATAGCAAAAAGAAAAATGGACTTTTCATATTAAAATCAATGGAAACACACATTGTGCGATGTTTTTTTTCATAAAAAAAATCATATTTTTTTACCAGAATTTTGGGAATGTGGTACATCAGTCAAGTGCAAAACAGCATGGCTGTAGCTTTAATAGAAATTAAGATATAGCACTCGTTTTTATATTGAAATCAATGGAAAACCACACAATGGGAAATCATAACATTTGCTACGAATGTTGGGAATGTGGGGCTCCAATAATGTGCAAAACGGCATGTCTGTAGCTTAAATAGAAATTGAGATATAGCAAAAGAAAATGCAGTTTTTACATATAAGTCAATGGTAGGTTGGTTGGTTGAGTGAGTGACCATTTACATCCACTAATGACATTTGAACCCTTAAGATAGTGGATGGGAGGGGAATTTTCATCACTTAGATTGGGATTTTGGGGGTAAGGGGCGGTTTAATGTTAAAAATTAAAATATACATAAATAAGTAAAACCAATGTTCCTAAGTTATGTTAATAGAATTGGTAAAAATTATTACTTCGTGCATAAGGCTGCTTAAACTTTAAGTTTTAGGACCCTTCTTGAGGTCAATAAATCGTCAACTGATAGAAATTTAGTAGATTAAAATCGTGATGGGCAAGATATACGGGGTTTTTAATGTCACCTGCATAGGATAACATTAATCTTTGCCGTGAACTGCATTTAGGAACATTAATAAGCAAACAACTGATTAGCTTTGGATAATCTATTTGGTTAGATAATAACCTGTGGAGACATAAAATTTGAGAAAGTGTAATTTGTTTCATCAAGAAAACAGATTGGTGAGCCTGAGCGAAGTCTACATGCAATAGCGAGAATACAGGCGTAAAATTCAGAGATTTGTCATGGATCTTTGCCACCTTGATGAGATGAGCTCGGCTACAAGTGGACCAGCAGATTAAACAATACAGTATTATTGGCCTAGTAAGCGCCTGAAAGAAAAAAGAAGTTAGGCAGGGGACCTGATGCAGACCCTTTAATCCTCATATTGAATAATATGATTGTTTCACATTGAGATAAAGATGGTGCATATGATAGCTAAAGGTTACTTGGAGTCAAGAAAGACGCCCAGGTCCTTTACTAAGGCACACATGGGAACAGCAGAACCATCCAAAAAAGTGAAGTAAAACAAGAGAGGGTCTCGAAGCCAAGAAAATAAAATAACAGGCGTCTTTGAGTAATTAAGTTGTAGGTCATTTGCCATTAACCATTTTTCAACTGTCTACAAGGTACTATTTAACCTGGCTGCATCCAAACAACTGGGTATCCTTTTAGTGAGCTTGTGGTCATCAGCAAAGACCAAGCATGAAACATCTGGTGTGATGTGAGAGAATAAGTAGTTCATATAAATAGAGAATAAAACTGGGCTCAGTACGCTACACTGGGGTACCTTATTACATTGCATGTACTGCTATCTCCCCAATGTTGAACCTATTTTGACAAAGTTTCACCTTGAAGTTAAATAATTTCTTAGAATTTTTAATAAACATGGGGAAAGACCATATCTTTCTAATTTGAGGAGGAGCAGGGGGATAGAAACCCTATCAAAGGCTTTAGAGAGGTCTAGATAAATGGCATGCAGCTGATTCCTGCATTGGAAAGCCCTACTAATGGAGTCCATATGCACCAACAAATTTGACTCTGTGGACCTCCCTTTAAGAACGCCATGTTATTTGGGCTTATAAAGTGTGAGTACCAAAATACCAGTTTTGCATTAATGATATATTCCAAAAATTTTAAGCAATGGAAGAGTTAAGAGATATTGGGTGATAAATTGAAATGTCCTGTCTTGCCCCACTTTTAGAGATTGGACTGATATGAGTGGTTTTCCAAGCTACAGGGACATAATTGGAATGTAGACAAAGTGAGAAAAGCTTGGCCAATGCAGGGGCCAAACGGTCACAGTAGGCCTTAAGTAGATAAGAGGAAACCCTATCTGGCCCTAATGCAAAGGATGGTTTTAGTCTCTCGATAGCCTGCCTGACCTCCTGGGGGGAGATTCTACCTATATGCAAAATATCACCACCCCCTGGTAATTAAAAAGGGTACTGTTAATTACTATTTAGATGATATGCCCCCGATACTTCCACGGAGTGGTGATCACAAAATATCTTACATAGCTCTAAAGGGTCCGAGATTAGATTATCATTAATTAATAGCAATGGAATTTCAGACTTAATGGATATTAGCCTACTATAAAGAGGCCAAAACTGTTGTGAAGAACTGCATTTGGATGGAAGGCTAGTGAGAAACTAGGAGTGATCACAAGCTAACAGGGACTTTACATTTATTCTAGTCGCTAAAAATCGTTGATGCATGTGAGCAGATGGGTGAAATTTATTATGAGAAAGGAGACGTCATTTCAACTTAATCGTCCTACTAAGCTCATGGCTAAACCAGACAGGGTAGTTAGGGAATTTTCTAACAGGCAACTTGGAGAGAATGAGTTCCTCTATTGCTCTCCAAATGGTAATATAGAAACGTTCAACTGATGTCTCAGGGTCTGAGTCAATCAGGAATTTGTCTCAATTAATACTATTCAGGTAAGTATACAGTTGAATGTAGTTTCCTTTTCACCACTCAAAGGAAACATTCCCAGCTACAGCCATCATAGGCCCAGGAGTCGGCAAATCAAGTTTTAATACTGGATGATATGGATCTTATTTTGAAAGATGGAATGCCTCCTTAACCCCACAATGTAGGTTTGAAAAGCAAAGATCCAGCAAACGGTGATTAGTATTAAAGGATGAGTTAAACTGTTGTAAGTTGACAAATGTTGACAATGCAACTAAAGATAAGGCCTTTGAGGTCTGGGTAGAACCGTGGTACACTGGAATGGTAGCTTGCCAATCAATACCCGAGACACTGAAATCCCCTATAAGTAGAATGGAACCAAGGCAAGACAACTTAATTGACGACCCATCCACTATGTAGGTGAAAACTGAAGAAGGCATGGCTGGAGAAAAATAACATGCAACAAGGGTGTAAGAGAATGACTCTGACACCCTCAGAGAAATAGCCAGAATACAGTTCTTTACACATAAATCCTCTACAATGTGGAAGTTTCCTGAGATGGAAAATAAATTTACAGCAATCAAGATTCTCCCAAGCCAGTAGGATCCCACCTTAGGGTTTCTGTAAGCACTACAATATCATAACTGTCAAGGCATATGTTACCTAAAAAGGAGTCACTTTTCGTTTGAAGATCTCTAAGATTCTGATAGTAGAGCTGTAAAAGAAAAAAGGAGGAGGTCATTTGTGAGAGGCATCACTAGGGTTGCCCTCTCCCCCATACATTCATCTTTGAGTTTAGGTGTTTCCTGACTTTTAGAATATGAATTAATTTCCAATGTATCCAAGATCATTTAGGTGTTTCCTGACTTTTAGAATATGAATTAATTTCCAATGTATCCAAGATCATGTTATCATGAATTTTCCCTAGGAAACGCTTGGAAAGCAAATTATTTGGCCAAATCTCAGAAGACAAAAGAGAATCCGGATTAGATCCTGAGTAATAGATAATGAAGGAGGAATATTAGTTATAATTTGGTTTCAAATGAGAGATTTTTTTAATGGGAACTAGCTGTTGTTCATTCAAATGATCAATTATATACTGACAGGTTACTGCCAAATTCAGTCTAGATACAAAAATTCTAGCTACCTGTATAATAGGCGCACCCACTAACTTCTGAAAATCTCCTTTGCCTATAGTTAAAGGAAGCTGAGGCAACCTTTGCAATGGAGGTCGTGAGGCGTCAGACACTTGGTGATAAGGGATGGATGAAAACTTACTGGTAGTAATAGAATTAGACGCCACTGTTTTGGAAGGGGTAGTAACAGATGTAGCCTTCTGTAGAAGGCGACGTGATTGACGATTTGCAGCCACATTAGCAAACGTGGGAATTAATTGCCCTCATACTGACAGCAAAGGTTGAGCTATCAATATTAATCTTAGGTTAGCAATATCCATCTGCACTCTGCTAAGCTCTTGCATCACAGCATTATTAGAACTGATATAGTCCTTTATGACAGATGTAAACTCAGCCAGTGGAGCTAGTCTTTCAAAACCGACTTGGAAACAGCCTCTTTTATTGCAGCTGTCAGGTAAGAATAAAAAGGTTCCAGCTCTTCTAAAGGCCCACCTTAGCTGGACCCACAACATAAGAGTTTAACAGGGCTATTAGCATTCTAAACTGCATTGCAACTTTAACAATTAAAGCTAGGAGCATTCAAAGAATCAAGATGAGATTTACACGAACATATTTTGCATTTTATTGCAGTACTACGTGGATAAATATCCCTTCCTCTTCAATCACGTGCAAAACGGCAGGGCTGTAGTTTTAGTAGAAAATGAGATATAGCAAAACGATAAATGGAGTTTCTACATTGAAATCAATGAGAAAACACACTTTGTTTGATATTTTCCTTCCTATTCATAATAGAATCACTACTATTATTCAGAATGTTGGGAATGTGGTACTTCAATCTTATGGAAACTGGCATTGCTGAAGCTTTAATTGAAATTGAGATATAGCAGAAAAAAATGGAGCTTTTACATTGAAATCAATGGGGAATACACTTTATGCAATATTTTCTCTCCTATGCAACATAAAACTGTAAATTTTGGTGACAATGTTGGGAATGAGGAACACCTATCATGTGGCTGTAGCTTTAATGGAGATTGAGATGTAGTAAATAGATAAATGAAGTTTTTAAATTGAAATCAATGCGAAAATAAACTTTGTGTGATATTTTCTCTACTATGCAACATAAAACTGTAAATTTTTGCAAGAATGTGGGGAATGAGGTACTCCAATCATGTACAAAACGGAATCGTTAGCTTTAAAAAAAATTGAGATTTAGGAAAAGGAAAAATGGGGTTTTTACATAGAAATCAATAACAAAACACACTTTAAGCGACTTTTTCTCTTCTCTGCATAAAAGAATTATACACTTTATGATGAATATTAAGAAGGTGGTTCTCCAATCCTGTGCAAAACAGCATGGCTGTGGCTTGAATAAAAATTGAAATATAACAAAAAGAAAAATGGAATTTTTACATTGAAATCAATGGGAAAACACACTTTGTGCGATATTTTCTCTCCTTTGCAACATAAAACTTTATTTTTTTTTTCAAGAATGTAGGGAATGAGGTACTCCAATGATGTGCAAACCGGTATGGCTGCAGCTTTGATAGAAATTGAGATAAAGCAAAAAGAAAAATGGTGTTTTTACATTGAAATCAATAAAAAAACACACTTTCTTGGATATTTTTTTCCAATAGATAATAGAATCATAACGTTTATCCAAAAGGTTGGGAATGTGGTACTTCAATAATGTGCCAAACGACCTCGCTGTAGGTTTAGTAGGTTTAATTCTTTTATTGAAATCAATGGAAAAACAAACTTTGTGCGATATTTTCTTTCCTTTATATAATAACATCAAAACTTTTATCCAGAATGTGAGGAATGTGGTACTCCAATCATGTGAGTAACGGAATGGCTGTAGATTAATACAAATTGAGATATAGCAAAAGAAATGGAGATTTTACATTGAAATCAATAGGAAAACACGCTGTGTGATATTTTCTGTTCTATACCACATAGAAGTGTAACCTTTTCCAAGAATGAAGGGAATGAGGTACTGCATTCAACTGCAAAAGGGCATGGCTGTAGCTTTAATACAAATTGAGATAAAGGAAAAAGAAAAATGGAGTTTTTACATTGAAATTAATAAGAATTATTTTCTGCAATATTTTCTCTCCTGTAAAAAATAGAATTGAAAATTTTTGTGAGAATGTAGAGAAAGAGGTACTCTAATCATGTGCAAAACGGCAAGGCTGTAGCTGTAATAGAAATTGAGATATAGCAAAATGAAAATTTGAAGTATTTAAATTAAAATCAATAGGAAAATACAATTTGTGTGATATTTTTATTCCTATAAATAATGGAATCACAACGTTTATCCAGAATGTTGGGAATGTCGTACTCAAATCATGTGAAACACGGCATGGCTGAAGCTTTAATAGAATTTTAAATGTAGAAAAAAGAAAAATTGAGATTTTACATTTAAATCAATGGGATAAAACTCTGTGTGTGATATTTTTATTCCTTTACATAACAGAATAACAACTTTTATCCAGGATGTTGGGAATGTTATAATTCAATCATGTGCAAAACGGTATTGCTTTAGCTTTAATACAATTTGAGATATAGAAAAAGAATAATGGGTTTTAAATTTAAATCAGTGGGAAAGCGCACTTTGTGTGATATTCTCTTTCCTATACAACACATGACTGTACTTGTTTTTGAGAATGTAGGGTTTGAGGTACTTCAAGCATGTGAAAAAAAGCATGGCTGTTGCTTTAATACAAAATTGTGATAAAGTAAAACGAAAATGGAGTTTTCACTTTGAAATCAATGGGAAAACCCAATTTGAGTAATATGTTCTCTCCTATGTAACATATAACTGTTAATTTTTGATAGAATGTGGAGAAATGCATTGGAAAGATGGAATGGATTCGATGAAATGCATTGGAAAGATCTAAATAGATTGTATCCACCTGTCCCCTCTGCTTAAATGCCTTATTTAACCAGTCTAAATGTATTAGCAGATTAGTCTTGGTGGACCTCCCTTTGCAAAAGTCATGCTGATCAGTGTTTAAAAAGGGGTACACCAAAGTGCCAATTTCGATGCAATGATTCGTTCCAGAATTTTTTCTTTAGGAGAGAGCATTGATATTGGTCGGTAACTTTGTACATCACAGCGAGACCCCTTCTTGAAGATCAATTACATATTAATTACATATATTGAATATATTACATATATTTATCAATTACATATATTGAAATCAATTACAAAAATAACTTTGGAGAATATTTTCTCTCTTATGCAACACGAAACGGTTAATTTTTTCGAGAATATAGGGAATGAGGTACTCCACTCATGTGCAAAACGGCATGGCTGTAGATTTAATTGAAATTGAGGTATATCAAAAAGAAAAATGGAGTTTGTAGTTTGAAATCAATGGGAAAAAACTTTGTGCGATATTTTCTTTCCTATACATAATTAAATCATATTTTTATCCAGAATGTTAAGAATGTGGTACTCCAATCATTTGAAAACAGCTTGGCTGTAGCATTAATACAAATTGAGGTATGGCAAAAAAATAATCGATTTTTAACATTGAAATCAATGGGAAAACACACTTTGTGTGATATTTTCTCTCATATGCAACATAGAACTGAACATTTTTTTGAAATGTTGCGAATGAGGTACTCCAATCATGTGCAAAACCGACATAGTTGTAGCTTAAATGGAAATTGAGATAAAGCAAAAGGGAAATAGGAATCTTTACATTGAAATAAATAAAAAAAACACGTTGTGGGATATTTTCTCTCCTATACAACGTAGTAATGTAAATTTTTGATAGAATGTAGGGTATTAGGTACTCCATTCATGTGCAAAGTGGGATGACTGTACCTTTAATAGAAATTGAGATATATCAAAAAGAAAAATGGAGTATTTACATTGAAATCAATGGGAAAACTCATTTTTAGGATTTTTTTCTCTCTTATGCAAAATAAAAATACATATTTGTGCGAGTGTGGGGAATTAGGTACTCCAAATATGTGCAAAATAGCATGGATGTAGCTTTAATAGAAATTGAGATATTGAAAAAGAGAAATTGAGTTTTTACATTGAAATCAATAGGAAAACACACTTTGTGTGATATTTCCTCTCCTATACAATATAGAACTGTAAATTTTTTTGAGAATTGTAGGGAATGAGGTACTCCAATCATTTGCAAAACAGAATGGCTGTAGCTTTATAATTGAAATTAGGATTTAGCAAAATGAACAATGTAGGTTTTACAATGAAATCAAAAGGAAAACATAAAACTGTAAATTTTTGTGAGAATGTAGGGAATGCAGGAAATTAGAAACTCTTATCATGTGCAAAACAGCATGGCTGTTGCTTTAATAGAAATTGAGATGTAGCAAAAAGAAAAATGGAGTTCTTCCATTAAAATCAATAGGAAAACACACTTTGTGTGATATTTTCTCTCCTTTAGATAAAAGTGTAATAATATTTATCCAGAACGTTGGGAATGTGGTACTCCAATCATGTGCAAAACGGCATGGCTGTAGGTTTAATAGAAAGTGAGATATAGCAAAAAGAATAATGGAGTTTTTATATTAAAATCACTGAGAAACCAAACATTGTGTGATAATTTCTTTACTATACATAATAGAATCATAAGATTTATCCAGAATTTTGGGAATGTGGTACTTCAACCATGTGCAAAACGGCATTGTTGTAGATTTAATTCAAATTTAGATATAGTAAAAAGAAAAATTGAGTATTTACATAGAAATCAATGGGAAAATACACATTGTGCGGTATTTTTATTCCCAAACGTAATAGAATTGTACTTTTTATCCAGAATGTTTGGAGTGTGGTACTCCAACAGTGTGAAAAACTGCATGTCTGTAGTTTTAATAGAAATTAAGATATAGAAAAATTAAGTTTTTACATTGTAATCAATAAGAAAACACACTTTTTGCAATATTTTCTCTGCTAAAAAACATAGAACTGGAAATTTTTGCAAAAATGCAGGAAATGAGGTACTCCAATTTTATGCAAAACGTCATGGCTCTTGGTTAAATAGAAATTTAAAATTATGCAAAAACGAATATGGCCTTTATATTGAAATTAATGGGAAAACACACTTTGTATGATATATTCTCTCCTATACAACATAGAACTGTAAATTATTTAAAGATTGCAGGGAATGAGGTACTCCTATCATGTGCAAAATGGCATGGCTGTAGCTTTAATGGAATTTTAAATATAGCAAAAATTAAAATGGAGTTTTTACGTTGATATCAATAAAAAACGCACTGTGCGATATTTTCTTACCTATACATAATAGAATCAATACTTTTATCCAGATTGTTGGGAATATATGGGATGAGATGGGCAATATAAATCCCTCAGTACAAGACTAAAAACAGATGATACAAGACAAATACAAGACTAACACAAGACAAATATGAATGCAAAATAAAGACATAATAGGAAAATTTTAAAACAACCAATAACCTGCAACATGAAACTGATATACTCGATAAAGGTGATCCAGCAATAAAAAGATTTTGTAACCAACTTCATAAAATATTAATAAATTGTAGTCCAATTATACGACCAATACGTTAGTTAAAAAGTTGCTACAAGCTAAAATACAAGTAATTCAATTAGATCAAATAGATGTAGCATAGCAGTATTTATAATATCAGTGAGGTAATGAGCTAGATGCCTGCACTGTGAAGTTCACTATGGAGGCTTTTTTTGAGAGTTCAATTTTTTTGAAGGTCTTAATTGGTGATAAAAAATTTTTACAAATCTCTTTGTGCCATATAGATAGGATTGTTCTTATCGCCTGTATATTTAAAAAATGTTTCTGTCTAGAGCAGCGACTTGGCAATGAGATATCTATTGCACTGAGTAGGGGACAGCAGTCTATCTTATTTGCAAATAAGCGATGCAAAAAAATATAAGTGAATATGTTATTAATTTCATAAATGGTAATTTTTTGGCCCCACAGTGGCCTCTCTTAACATTAATGGTGTTAGAGCCCCTGACCCCTAAAGCTCTATCATTGTATTTTTATTAGGTTCTTCAAATGGGATAGGCTGCACACAGACCAACAAATGATACAGTACGAGATAACAGGTTGAATTAGAGCATGAAATAGCTTAGTCAGCAAGGCTGGGGTGCTTTGAATTCATCTCCCAAAGGAGATGGCATGATAGGCTCTCCAGACATTTATATATAGATGGTGTACCTGTTGTGAGAATGTCAATTTTTGATCCAGCCAAATACCTAGATCACATATCAAATCATTCCTTGGGATTAATGTGCCATCACTGAAGCTACAGTACATGGATAAACCACAGGAGTCCATATCCAACTGAATGCTTTAATTAAAGTTTTATTATTATTTAAAATCAGCTTATTGTAGGTAAGATAGTGCTCAACCTAGTTAAGGAAGTTATTCAGCAATTTTGCTGACCCATCATCAGTCACCATCTGACTCAGCTTCAAGTCATCAGCAAAAACTAAATTCATAACACCCCTTGGGATGGAAGAATAAAGGTCATTCATAAAGATGTTAAATAGGATTGGGCAGAGTGAACTACCCTGTGGCAACCCCACCTCTTGAATATATGTTTTCTGACTAATGATATTGCCTGCCCTATTCATGTTCTCCCTTGCACTCAAATAGTGCTCTAATATACCCAACGAATTACCTGTAACCCCATATTCAGACAATCCATATTAGGAGAGATTTCGGAATTTGATGAAATGCATTGGAAAGATCTAAATAGATTGTATCCACCTGTCCCCTCTGCTTAAATGCCTTATTTATCCAGTCTAAATGTATTAGCAGATTAGTCTTGGTGGACCTCCCTTTGCAAAAGCCATGCTGATCAGTGTTTAAAAAGGGGTACACCAAAGTGCCAATTTCGATGCAATGATTCGTTCCAGAATTTTTTCTTTAGGAGAGAGCATTGATATTGGTCGGTAACTTTGTACATCACAGCGAGACCCCTTCTTGAAGATTGGCAAAACCTGAGCCATATGCCAGATATTAGGGATGCAATGCCCTTGCAAACATTTTGAGAATAGTCCTGCCAGAACAGGAGATATAATGTCACGATATCCCTTTATAAGCAATGGAGGGTGCCTGTCAGGTCCAGATGCAAGGGATGGCTTGAACCTATTAATTTCCCTCTTCAATTCACTCCATAGTATTTCGTTTATTTCCAATTTATCCCCTGCTGATGGAATTTATATAGGACAGTGCATTATATTTGTTATCGGTATGAACCCCCTTTGCATCTCAGCATAATGCTCAATAAAAGCATTGCAAACCTGAATATGATGAGATATCCACTGATTTTGCCATTCAAGAGATATCCCCTCATCTCTACCTTTAGTCGGCCTCCTCGACCCCACCCAAAAATTTTGGGGGAAGTTTTTCACAGAGAGCAGCTTTAGTAAGTACTCCTGGCGAGCCAGGCTGAGCAATCGTTTCACCTCTGCTGTTGCCCTTGACAATCGCTATTTAAGGAAAGGAGAGGGGCACTTTTAAATTTGTGAAAAAAGACGCCTCTTGCATTTTATCTGTTTAATAAGTTCAGCACTGAACCAGCAAGGGTAACGACAGTGACGTTCCCTTCTACATTTTATGAGAACACAAGCTGCTATTTCTGACCATAGAATCAAATAAAAGTTCTGAACAGCAGCTGGTGGATCTCGAATTTGGAGTAGTTTTCCCCACTGGAAGTTTGCCAAGTTATGACATAATTAATGAAATTTCCAGCATACCAATCAAAATATACATGTTCTTTATGGGAATATCCCTCCCCCTGGGGTGTCCATTCAAATGAAGATATTAATGCTGGATGATGTGTGTCCAGTTTAGAGAGGGGAAGTGTTGCCTCACTTAGTACACCTTGATTGTCTGAGAAACATAGGTCCAATAATCAACCCATACTGTTTTGAATAGAATTTAATTGAGGGAGGTTAGTAAATGTAGAAAGTGCCATTAATGACCTTGCCTTGGATGTTTTTATAGTGTCAAAATAATTTGGTGTGGCCCCTGGCCGAGTAATGTGAGGGGCATTATAATTCCCCACCACAATCACTTGGGACAGTGCTGTCAACTTAATTGTCAGTGCATCCAACAATGATGTAAATTCAGATGTTGATAGAGCAGGAGACAGATAACAGGCTACTAATGTTAAATGGCCTTTGTTGGTAGGATTTAATGATATTCTTAACATGGTCTTGTATACATAGACTTGGGAAGACACTATCATCATTGCCCAGAGTTCTACAATTTATGGCCACCAGTAGGCCTCCACCAAAATAAGAGGGCGACTTATCCTGCCAGAAGACCAAATATTTAGGTGGGAAGAATGAATCTGAAGTGATCTCCCCAGAAAGCCAAGTTTCTGGAAACACTACAATATCATAATGTGTCAACAATATATTGGTGAGAAAAGTATCCCTTTTTGAATGTAAACTTCTAACATTTTGATAGTATACTCTAATGTTATTAGGAGTCATTTTATTTCCAAACCTGGAGGGGTATCCTCTCTACCCTTTGAAACCTTAGCAGCAGTTGTGGCAGATGCACACTCTCTTGATGACCCCATTACCAATTTAGATTTAATCATTGACTCATGTAATGGGTAATCAAACATAATAATGAGTGTGTCTTCTGGCCATAGCCAAATTGTCATTAACGAATCTGGGTCCTTGCCAATATAATTCACATATAATGATGAATATCAGTCATGCTTTATATTTAATTGGGCAATTAAGCCCTGGCAACCCTGTCTAAGTTTGTAAAGATGCTTATAAATGTTTTGAAATAAAGCATCTGGATTTAGTTGGGTAATAAAAAATCGTATAGAAGGCAACTTAGGTAATGCATGGAAAGAGGAGTGGGTACCAGTACACTTCAGTGGCGGCTGGGCTACTCTACAGCACCTAAAAGGGGTGCTAGAGCCTGTGGAAGTAGAGGGCCCTGAAACTCCAATTGGCCATTTGACACCAGATAGTTTTACAGAGTTCCTACAACTATTGTCATTGTTCAAAGCCATCATATTTCTACTAGTGTTAGTCCTGTCTCATTATACGACCTCAGGAAATGAGAAACTTCGTTTCCCTGCAGTTACTGCCACCGCCATCTAAGCATGAAAGGCTGATAGCTCTGAGCATAAGTGGTGAAGCTCTGTCACAATAGCATTATTAGAGGCCAGGTACTTCTTTAGGACCTGTGTGAGATCCAATAAAGGGGCAAGCTCTCTGTAATTGTACTTGACAATACAAAAACCAGCAGGGTCTAAAACTCAGGTGCCAAGGTTGGCACTTCAATTGATAGAGAGGTAACATTATCTGCCTGTCGTCCAGCCTTTATTGCTGTATTTTCACCACATGATAATAGGAAATCTGATTTTCGAAATTTAGAGCAAGCAGTGGTGCATCTGATGCCATTACATTAATGCAATCAATATGTGATTTATGCAGACAAATCAAGCATTTTAAAGCCATGCTCCATGGATAGATATCCTTACCACAAGTGAGGCATGACCCTATGATATTATGATTCTATTATGTGTAGGAATAAAAATTTCACTTGAAGTGCATTTTCAATTAAAAACTCAATTTTTCTTTTTACTATACCTCAATTTCTATTAAAGCTACAGCCATTCCCTTTTGCACATGATAGGAGTACCTCATTCCCTACATTCTTACAAAAATTCACAGTTCTATGTTGCATAGGTGAGAAAATATTGCACAAAGAGTGTTTTTTCATTAATTTCAATGTAAAAACTATTTTTTCTTTTTGCAACATCTCAATTTCTATGAAAGCTACAGCCATGACTTTTTGCATGAGATTGGAGTACATCATTCCATACATTTTTTGCAAAAATTTACAGTTCTATATTGTATAGGAGAGAAAATATCACAAAAAGTGTGTTTTCTTATGGATTATGCTGTAAAAACACCTTTTTTCTGTATCTCTATTTCTATTAAAGCTACAGCCATGCTGTTTTACACCATGATTGGAGTACTACATTCCCAACATTCCGGATAAAAGTTATGATTCTATTATGTATAGAAATAAAAATTTCGCACAAAGTGTATTTTCCCATTGATTTCAATGTAAAAACTCCATTTCTCTTTTTACTTTATCTCAATTTCCATTAAAGCAACAGCCACGCCGTTTTGCACTTGACAGGAGTACTTCATTCCCTATATTCCTGCAAAAATCTACAGTTCTATGTTGGATAGGAAATAAAATATCACAGAAAAAGTGTTTTCCCATTGATTTTAATGGAAAAACTCCACTTTTCCTTTTGCTATATCTCAATTTCTATTTAAGCTACAGCCATGATTGGAGTACCACATGATTGGAGTACCACATTCCCTACATTCATGTTAAACGTTATGATTCTATTATGTATAGGAAAGAAAATATCACACAAAGTGTGTTTTCGCATTGGTTTCAATGTAAAAATGTTCAATGTTCTTTTAGCTATATCTCAATTTCTATTAAAGCTACAGCCATGCCATTTTGTACATATTTGGAGTACCTCATTCCCTACATTCTCTCTATAATTTACAGTTCTATGTTGTATAGGAGAGAAAATATCACCCAAAGTGTTTTTTCCATTGATTTATATATAGAAACTCTATTTTTATTTTTGCCCTATTTCAATTTCTTTCAAAGCTACAGCCTTGCTGCTGTGCAAATGATTGGAGTACCTCGTTCCCTATATTGTTGCAAAAGTTTACGGTTCTATTACACATAGGAGAGAATGTTTTGCACAAATTGCGCTTTCTATGGATTTTAATGTAAAAACTCCATTTTTCTTTTTGGAATATCTCAATTGCTACTAACGAGGCAGCCATTCCGTTTTGTGAATGATTGAAGTACCACATTCCTTACATTTTGGCCGAAATTTGCAGTTCTATGATGTATAGGAGACAAAATGTACATAGTAAATTTTCCCATTGATTTCAATGTAAATACTCCGTTTTTGTTTTTTCTAAATCTCAATTACTATTAAAACTACAGTCATGCCGTTTTGCACATGATAGGAGAATCTCATTCCCTGCATTCTCTCATTTACAGTTCTATGTTGTATAGTAGAGAAAATATCACACAAAGTGTGTATTCCCTTTGATTTCAATGTAAAATCCAAATTTCTATTAAAGCTACAGCCATGGAGTTTTGCACATGATTGGAGTACCAAATTCTCTGCATTGTCACAAAAAATTACAGTTCTAAGTTGTATAGGAGAGAAACTATCATTCAAAGTGTGTTTTCCTATTGATTTCCTATTGATGTAAAAACCATTTTTTGTTTTTGCTATATCTCAATTTCAATTAAAGCCACAGGAAGTCCGTTTTGCACATGATTGGATTACCACATTCTCAACATTCTGGATAAAAGTTATATGGGGGTTGCCTGACGTTCTCACAAGATGGCGCCCCAGTTGCATCAGATGCTCTGTTCGTTGATGCACTCTAGCTGGGCCAGACGCCTCTGCTAGATGGCATTACAGAATGGTCAAGTGATAGTTTTACTGACGCTTACACTAGGTGGCAGGGAGATAAAACAGCATTCAGAGAAGGCGTAAAAGAACCACCACAATAAAGAAAGTGTAAAGTGAGTGAAGACGTGTGCGAGGGACTAGTGATTCTTTATTCAATTATGTGAGGGACTGTGACGGCCAACTTGTTTGATGTATGCTGCCTGCCTAGCCCGTTTGTGATGCTGTGTCCTTCCAGCTATCAATTCAATGTGTCTAAATAAACAGTTATTTTTAAACACCACAAGATAAGGATAGACATACCTTGCCTGGGATTACAACAGTATAGTTATCCTGCCAGAGATCGTCATCCCTGCTGGGGATCAGGATAGGACTTGCCAGTGATGAGACAGGTGACCAGCACTGGCAGACATTAAGTGAGTGAGTGTTTGAAATTATGAATTTTTCTTTTCCTTTGTTCACCATAGTGCAATATGGCGGCCCACAGTGATGAAGTAAGTGAAGAAGGGAGTGTCCAATCCGCCATTGATGTGAAGAGGATCTCTTCCTTCTTTGAAGATTTGTGAATTGTGGGATGCCTTGGGGCTTTTGGTCTGAAAATGTCTTGGTCAAAACAGGAGTTAAAGGCTCATTTGCAATTAGCTATCATCATGGAATGGGGAAAAGAGTCCTCTAGTGACATAGCTGGCCTGAAGAAGTATTAGAAGATGAAGCAGACAGTGTACCTGATGGACTTGAAAGAAGGGTTGGGTGGGAGTGTCGTTCCTTGAGAGATGTTAAAAGACTAAATCGCTCTCTTTTCTGGAAATGAGCCCACCCAGAGTATTTCTGCCTGTATAAAAGAATTCACACAAGGTCATGTATGCGCATTGTTTGTTGCATGGATCAGCATGATTATTTGTCAAACACCAGAGATGTGGTTACACATGGGTTAATCTTAGATGTGAATTGCTCAGTGAATTTTCCTCTCATACAAGCAGTCGAGTCATCCATCAGCAGTTGTCTTGTCTGTGGAAGTTGATGACTGAGTCATACAACGAATATATGTATCAGATGTTGGACATTGCCTCTCAAGCAAGCGTGGAATTGAATCTGTGATCCAGTATATCATTGATGGAATCATTGACTATGATACAAATAAAGTTGTTCTCTATGATGACCATGACATTGCTAGTTTCCAGTCTAAGTTGCTGTCAGATGAAAATATGAAGCAGAATGCTAAACCCTTTGCTGAGTGGTCCAGCCCAGCCATTGATGAGCAGCCCTAGAAAACCTGCACCATTTGTTCGCTATTTCAACTGGTGCAAAAGGAATCATGTGAGCAACAATTGCCCACATAAGCACAAGGACAGAAGTGCTTCTAGTGCCAGCAGTAGAGCAAGGTAGTTTGACCACTGGGAGCAAATGTACCAATACTGATAGTGCCACTGTTCCTGAAGAAGCTATTCATCTGTCAACTTGATGCCGATGCACTAAGTGATGATCCTGCTGAGATTCACCCTGAGATCCAGATAATGATCGATGATTATAATCCGCAGAAGACTGCAGAATTTGGTGTCCAAATGAAAATCTTCCTCTCCGACGAAGTTCCGGTGTACCAGAGAGCACGACAATTATCCATGGATTACAGAATAACTTTTGAGCACCAAATCAAAGAATGGGTGGAACAAGGTATCATCCGCCCCAGTACGTCTGACTTTGCCAGCCCAGTTGTACTAGTCCACAAAAATAATAGTGAACCTCATATCTGCATTGATTACTGTCAATTCAATCACAAAGTGCTCAAAGAGCAATATCTGCTTCCTCTCATAGAAGATCAAATTGACCAACTGCAGGATGCAAAAGTCTTTAGTGTCTTGGATCTTTGCAATGCTTTTCTTCATGTGCCTATACATGCAGATAGTCAAAAATACACTGCATTCGACATACATAGTGGGTGGTATGAGTTTTTGCATGCACCTTTTCACCTGTGCAATTTCCCAGCGGTCTTCCAACGTCACATCAATGCCATGTACAAGAATCTCATATTTAAAGGGATTGTGCTGACCTATCTTGATGATTTAGTTATTCCATCCACTGATAAAGATCAAGCCTTGGTGAGACTGTGACTCATTCTGACAAGCACTGGGAAGCTTGGGTTAGACATCAATTGGGTCAAATGTCAGTTCATGCAAACCATGATCATATACCTTTGTCTGGTCATATGGCATGGTGAAGTGAGACCATCAAAAAACAAGGTTGATGCCATTTTAAAATTTTGACTGCCAAAATCGTCCAAAGCAGTGCAAAGCTTCCTTGGCTTGGCAAGATATTTCCGGAAGTTCATCCCTGACTATGCCTCGATTGCTAGACCACTGTCCAACTTACTTTTTAATGATGTTCCATTTGTAATTGGTGAAGATCAAGGTCATGCTTTCCTCATCCTCAAGCAGATTATAGCAGGGGAACGAGTGCTAAAATTATATCGTGTAGGAGCTACAATGGAGCTTCACACTGATGCTTCTCAACATGGCTATGGAGCTAATCTCATGCAACGTGATGATTAAGGCAACCCCTTCCACCATGTATATTATGCCAGTGGTAAGACCACTCCAGAAGAAGAAAAATACAGTAGTTTTCAATTAGAAGTATTAGCCATAGTTAAGTCACTCAAGAAGATCCACGTTTACTTGCTGGGTATAACATTTAAAATAATCATCGATTGTCAAGCTTCCCAAATGACAATGAAGAATAGACATCTTTCTGTCCATGTTGCTCATTGGGCTCTGATGTTGGAGGAGTTCCATTTTGAGGTTGTACATTGCCCATGTCAAAGTATGTGTCATGTTGATGGTTTGAGCTGGCATCATTTGCCAACCGTGATTTTAGCAGATAATGACAATGATGGGCCATTAACAGATTTCGACAAGCACAGTTAGATGATGATGAGCTCCAGTCCATTTTAGCGAATTCTGAGATAATTGGCAAACAAAGTTACCGAATCAGTAATGGTCTGATCTACCGTGACGTTGGTGACGTTACTTTGGAAGTACTTCTTCTTTATGAAGATGCATCACAAATTTCAAAATGTGATACGTAATTGTGTCGACTTCATATTGGCAGAAAGGAAGCAGGGAAAGCAAGAAGGATTTCTCCAACCACTCGACAAAGGTGATGTCCTCTTGGACATGTACCATATTGATCACCTTGGGCCTCTTCCATCAACAAAGAAGAATTATACCACATTTTAGTGATTATTGATGCCTTCTCGAAATTTGTTTGGCTCTACCCAACAAAGAGTACTATGTCGAAAGAAGTCATCACTCACCTTGAGCTGCAACTGTCTTTGGAAACCCTCACTGAATCATCAGTGATAGAGATACTGCCTTCACCTCCGCTGAGTTTCAAGATTACTGAAAGCATGAGAGCCTCTTGCATGTGCTCATTACCATGGGTAACCCTCATGCTAATTGTCAACTTGAGCATGTTAATCGGTTGCTAATCCCTCTGTTAATAGAGATGTCTGCCATGGGTACAGATGAGTGGTATCATCATGTATATCTTGCATAACTGCTCATGAACTCCACCCCTCACCATAGCATTGGTATGACGCCATTTCAGCTACTACTAGGAAAGGAGATTCATGTGAATGTAGATGTCAATTTCCATGAGCTAATCAAAAAAGAAGCTGTTGCCTCGTTCATGAATTCTTGTCATGGTCTGCGACTCCAAGCCAAGTCCCAAATTGCAAAGTTACAAGAGGAGAATCGCCTCACCTTCAACAAAAACAGTATCTGAAAGGATTTACAGTGTTGGTGATCTAGTTGTCATTCGACCAGTGCATTGCAAGCCAGGAGTCAAATTCGACTAAAAATATCTTGGACCATATCAAGCCACCCACGTGTTGCATGGTAACCACTATACCATCCAGAAGATTTTTTAACATGAAGACCCCAATCTTACCTCCTCATCAGCTGATTACTTGAAACCTTGGCAGTCCTCTCTTCATGATTTTGATGATGTTTAACCGTTTTTCTTGTATTACTTAGATGTTTCTAATACTATTTGCATTGCTTATTTGTATTTTGGGCCTGTTTTGCCATTATGTACTTGCTCTGTAATTTTTTGAGGTTTTTCTTTACCTTTGCATTTTATTTTTGCAGCCTGTGTTGGACAGGAAGTCCAAGGGTGGGGGTTGCCAGATGTTCTCACAAGAAGGCGCCCCAGTCTCATCAGATGCTCTGTTCGTTGATGCACTCTAGCTGGGCAAGACGACTCTGCTAGATGGCATTACAGAACATTCAGGCAATAGTTGTACTGACGTCTCCCCTAGGGGGCAGAGAGATACAGCAGCATTAGGAAAAGGCAGGAAAGAACCGACAGAACAAAGGAAAAGTCAAGTGAGTGAAGACGTGTGTGAGGGACTAGTGATGCATTTTTGAATTGTTTGAGTGTCTAGTGAAGCTTTTGTGAATTGTGTGAGGGATTAGTGATGCTATTGTGAAGTTTGTGAGGGACTGTGACAGCCAACTTGTTTGATGTATGCTGCCTGCCTAGCCTGCACCTGATGCTGTGTCCTTTCTGCTATCCATTCAATGTGTCTAAATAAATAGTTATTTTTAGACTCCACAATTTTGGGGGCCTGTCCGAGATAAGGATAGTGTGTGAATAGAAAAAATCCATTTTTCTTTTTGCTGCATATAATATTCTATTAAAGCTACAGCCATGGAAATGTACAGTTCTATGTTTTATAGGAAAGAAAATATCACACAACGTGCCTTCTCATTGATTTCAATGTAAAAACTCCATTTTTCTTTTTGCTATATCTCAATTTATATTTAAAACAACAGCCATGTCGTGTTGCACATGTTAGAAGTACCTCATTCCCTACATTATTGCAAATAAGTACAGTTTTATGTTGCATAGGGGAAAAAAATTGCACAAAGAGTGTTTTCCCATTGATTTCAATGAAAAATCTCCATTTTTCTTCTTGCTATATCTCAATTTGTATTAAAGCTACAGCCATGCCCTTTTTCACATGAGTGCAGTACCTCATTCACTGCATTCTTGGAAAAATTTACAGTTCTATCTGGTATAGAAGAGATAATATCGCACAAAGTGTTTTCCTATTGATTTTAATGTAAAATCTCCATTTCATTTCACTCAATTTCCATTAAAGCTAAAGCCATTTCGTTTCACACATGATTGGAGTACCACATTCCTAACATTCTGTATAAATGTTTTGATGCTATTATGTATAGGAAAGAAAATGTCGCACAAAGTGTTTTTCCATTGATTTCTATAGAAAAAAATCCTTTTTTCTTTTTTCAATATTTCAATTTCCATTAAAGATAAAGCCATGCCATTTTGCACATTATTGGAGTACCACATTCCCAAATTCTGGATAAAAGATATGGAGAAAAGTTATTATTTTGTTATGTATAGGAATAAAAATTTCACACAATGTGTATTTTCCCATTGATTTCAATCTAAAATCTCCATTTTCCTTTTTACTATATCTCAATTTCTATTAAATCTACAGCTATGGCGTTTTGCACATGAATTGAGTACCTGATACCCAACATTCTTGGAAAAATTTACAGTTCTATGTTGTATGAAAAAGAGAAAATATTGCTGAAAGCATGTTTCTCACTGATTTCAATGTTAAAACTCCATTTCTTTTCCTATATCTCAATTTCTATTAAAGCTGCAGCCCTGCCGTTTTTCACATGATTGGAGTGGCACATTCCCTACATTCTGGCCAAGATTTGCAGTTCTATCATGTATAGGAGATAAAATGCACAATTCGCGTTTTCTCATCTATTACAATGGAAAAACTCAATTTTTTGCTATATCTCAATTTCTATTAAAGCTACAGCCATGCCGTTTTGCATATCATTGGAGTACCACATTCTTGATAATAGTTATGATTCTATTATGTATAGGATAGAAAGTATCGTACAAAGTGTGATTTCCCATTGATTTCAAAGTAAAAACTCCATTTTGATTTGTGCTATTAGAGCTACAGCCATTATTAGGCGTTTTGAACATGATTGAAGTACCCCATTTTCCACATTCTGGGCAAAATTGGCAGTTCTATCGTATATAGGAGACAAACTGCAATAAGGGCGTTTTCCTATTGATTTCAATGGAAAAATTGCATTTTTCGTTTTAATATATCCCAATTTCTATGAAAGCTACAACTATGCCATTTTGCACATGATTGGGGTACTTCAATCCCTACATTTTCACAAAAACTTATTTTTTACTTATTATTATGACATCCACTACAACAGAAAGATCCTTAATGAAGTGGATTGGTGAGGCGAGTAAGAGGAAACAACTTAAGCATTGGTTTCCCTTCTTGCTAATCAAAATATAGTAATTATTTTTCGTGATTTTGATACATTACATTGTACAAGAAAATGGAACGACTAGTGCACTTGAGGTGTATATAATTACAAAAAATATTTAAAAAATGAATAATTGTGATAAATTTACATAAATGAAGCTAAAATAATTTACAATATATTCTAAAACATAGTACAAATGAAAACCTGGTATCTGAATACTGTTCTCCGAATTCCAAGATCTACATTTCTTTAAAAATAAATTTTAATAAAAACGTTCTATAACATAACAAGACAATCAAATTAGCACCAGATTGTTTCATCCCTATTTCAATTTATTGCTTAAATAAAATTTAAATTTTGTTTTTAAGATGTAAAGGGGTTAGGATAAATCATCAATACCAAGGGTCATGCTATTAAAGTTCTGTTAAGCCTGATTAGCCTCCATGAGCCTCCATATGTGTGACATTCAGAGATATTGTTACACCCCTATCTGGGGCTGGATCAATATGTAATGGTTTGTCATGTAAATTAGCCAATTTCAAATGTAGGGAATATCCACAAGTAGACAAACACATAAGCCTACATCCAATGATTAGTTTAATCAGCCAATCAAACAATCATCCTGGAGTCCTTGGAATGAATACATACCTTTAATATTCTGCACAACTGCATAGATCCGTTTTACCATCAAATATATGTGGTGAAGATGTAACTGATAATTTTATATATAATTTTGTATATAAAACTATGCCCAAATCTTCAATTGAAGCTATACATAAAACAGGTACCCTGTTCAAAAATGAATATGGGTATAGTATAGGGGAACATGTCCAGTGGAAGGTTATAATTGTAGATTTATTATACTTTAATGACAAGTTATTTGATAACAGCCATTGCTTAACTACTTGGAGGAAGTCATTTAATACTTTTGCAGTATCCACATCAACCACTTCTTCAGAAAGCTTCAGATGATCAGCAAATGCCAATGGAATGACATGAGAGCTAAATTGGGCAAAAACACCATTAATGTAAATATTAAATAGCAACGGGCTTAAGGTACTGCCCTGAAGAAGAGCCATCACCTGTTAATAATGATTTTGGCTGAAAGCGCCCCAATTATAACATATCGGTAACGTTCTGTTAAATAATGTCCTATTAAACTATGTAAATCCCCTGATAAACCATTCCACGCCAATTTTTTAATAGTAATGGAATGGACACTGTATCAAAGGCTCTAGAAATATCTAAATATAGTGAATCTAACTGGTGCCTATTCTGAATTGTGTTTGTTATATTGTCAATGTGCATCAATAAATTAGATTCAGTTGACTTATTGGCTTAAAAACCATGTTGGGCAGGGTGTAAAAATCTTCTCCTCCAAGGAACCAATTTAGCCCAAATAATCTTTTCTAAGATCTTTGCTGAAGGTGATAAAATTGAAGTGGTGTGGTACTTGACAATACTCCCCCTCAATCAACTTTAAAAAATAGGCAGTACATGGACTGTCCTTCAAATCAGAGGCAAAGTCAGAGTTTGTAAGCTAAGGTAAAATCTCTGCTAGGATAGGTGATATCCAATCCCAGTAAGCCTTGATAAGACCAGAATGAAAACCACACTGATTTAAATGAAAAAACTATTGATTCCCATGTACAAACTCCATTTTTCTGTTTGCTACATCTGAATTTCCATTAAAGCTACAACCATGCCGTTTTGTGCATGATTGGAGTACAACATTCCCAACATTCTGGATATAATTTATGATTCTATTAAGTAAAGGAAAGAAAATATGGCACAAATTCTGTTTTCCCATAGATTTCAACATAAAAACTACATTCTTCGATTTCCTACATCTCAATTTCTATTAAAGCTACAGCATGCAGTTTTGTAGATGATGGAAGTATCTCATTCCCTACATCCTCACAAAAATTTACAGTTCTATGTTGTATAGAAGAGAAAATATTGCAGAAAGCATGTTTTGCCACTGATTTCAATGTAAAAACTCCAATTTTTTTGGTATATCTAAATTTCAAGTAAAGCTACAGCCATGCTGTTTTGAACATGATTGGAGAACGTCATTCCCTACATTCTCGCCAAAATTTACAGTTCTACGTTTAATAGGAGAAAAAATATTGCACAAAGTGTGTTTTTGTATTGATTTCAAATTAAAATCTCCACTTTTCTTTTTGCAACATCTGGATTTCTATTAGAGCTAACGCCATGCCGTTTTGTGCATGATTGGAGTACTTGATTCCCTACATTCTCACAAAAAATTTACAGTTGTATGTTGTATAGGATAGAAAATATCGCACAAAGTGAGTTTTTATATTGATTTCAATGTAAAAACTCCATTTATCTTTTTTGCTATATCTCAATTTCTATTTCCATTGATTTCAAAAAAATTTACAGTTCTATGTTGTATAGGAGAGAAAAATTTGCACAGAATGTTTTCCCCTTCATTTCAATGTAAAAACCATTAAAGCTACAGCCATGCCATTTTGCACATGATTGGAATACCTCACCTTCTACATTCTTGCAAAAATTTATAGTTCAATGATGTATATGAGATACAATATCGAACAAAGTGTGTTGTCCCATTGATTTCAATGTAAAAACTACATTTGCTTTGTGCTAAATCTAAATTTGCATTAAAGTTATAGCCATGTTGTTTTGCCAATGATTGTAGTTCCACATTTTCAACATTCTAGAGAAAAGTTATCATCCTATTATATGTAGGAATAAGAATTTTGCACAAAGTGTATTTTCCCATTGATTTCAATGTAAAAACTCCATTATTCTTTCTACTATATCTCAATTTCTATTAAAGCTACAACCATGCCATTTTCCACATGATAGGAATACCTCATTACCTAGATTTTCGCACAAATCTACAGTTTTATTATGTATAGGAGAGAAAATATCGCACAAAGTGTGTTTTCCCATTGAATTAAATGTAAAACCATTTTTCATTTTGCTATATCTCAATTTCTAATAAAGCTACAGCAATGCCGTTTTGCGCATGATTGGATTGCCTTATTCCCTACACTTTCTAAAAAAATTACAGTTCTATGCTGTAAAAGAGGGGAAATATATCGCACAGTGTTTTCCCGTTGATTTGAATTAAAAAAACATTTTTCTTTTAGCCTTATCTTAATTTCTATTAGAGCTACAGCGATGAAGTTTTGCACATGATTGGAGTACCTCAATCACTATATTCTAGCAAAAATTTACAGTTTTATATCATATAAGAGAGAAAATATCACACAAAGTGTGTTTTCTCATTTATTTTAATGTAAAAACTCCATTTTTCTTTTTTCTAAATCTCAATTTCTATTAAATCTACCGCCGTTACGCTTTGGACATGATAGGAGTACCTCATTCCCTACATTCTCGCAAAAATTTGCAGTTCTATCATGTATAGGAGACAAAATGCACAAAGTGGGTTTTCTCACTCATTTCTCACTCTTTTTGCTATATCTGAATTTGTATTCAATCTACAGCCATCATGTTTTGTACATCACTGGAGTACCACATTCCCTACACTCTTGATGAAAGTAATGATTCTTTTATGTATAAGAAAGAAAATTTTGCACAAAGTGTGTTTTCCCATTGATTTGAATGTAAAAACTCTATTCTTCTTTTTGCGACATCTGAATTTCTATTAAAGCTATGGGCATGCAGTTTTTCAGATGATGGGAGTACCTTATTCCCTACATTCTTCCAAAAATTTACAGTTCTATGTTGTGTAGGAGAAAAAGTATCGCAAAAAGTGTGTTTCCCATTGATTTCATTGTAAAAACCCCATTTTTCTTTTACTATATTTCAATTTCCATTAATGAAAAAACCATGCAGTTTTCCGCATGATGGAGTTCTACATACCTATGTTCTATCCAACATTTGTGTTTCTTTTTGGTATAGGAAAGAAAATATCGTGCAAAGTGTGATTTCCCATTGATCTCAATGTAAAATCCATTTTCTCTATTAAAGCTATGGCCATTTCACATTACACATGATTGAAGTTCCTCATTCCCTACCTTATCCTCTCAAAAATTCACAGTTTTATATTGTATAGGAGAGAAAATATCGCCTAAAGTGTTTTCCCATTGATTTCAATAGAAAAACCATATTTCTTTTGCTATATCTCAGTTTCAATTAAAGTTATAGCCATGCCGTTTTGCACGTGGTTGGAGTACCACATTCCCAACATTCTGGAGAAAAGTTATGTTTTTATTATATATTGGAAAGATAATATCTCAAAAGTGTGTTTTCCCATTGATTTCAATGTAAACACCATTTTCCTTTTTGCTATATCTCAATTTCTATTATAGAGCTATAGCCATTCCAATTTGCACATCCTAGGAGTACCACATGCCAAACATTCAGGATTAAAATTATGATTCTATTATGGATAGAAAATAAAATATAGCACCAAGTGTGTTTTCCTATTGATTTCATTGTAAACTCTCTATTTTTCTTCTTCCTATATCTCAATTTCTAATTTAGCTACAGTAATGCCATTTTGCACATGATTGGAGTGCCTCTTTTCCTACATTGTTACAAAGATTTGAAGTTATCTTTTGTATAGGAGAGGAAATATCGCACAAAGTGTGTTTTCCTATTGATTTCAATGTAAAAACTCCATTTTTCCTTTTATCGATATCTATATTTCTATTAAAGCTACAGCAATGCCGCTTTGCATGTCATTTGAGTACCATATTCCCAAAATTCTAAGTAAAAATTATGCTTCTGTTATGTATAAGAAAGAAAATATCGCAGAAAGTGTGTTTACCCATTGATTTCAATGCAGAAACTCCATTTTTCATTTTTCTGTATCACAATTTCTATGAAAGCAACAGTCATGCTGTTTTGCACATGGTTGAAGTTCCACATTCCCAACAATCTGAATAGAAGTTATGTTTCAAATTATGTAAAGGAAAGAAAATATCACACAAAGTGTGTTTTCCCACTCAATTAAATGTAAAAACCCCATTTTTCTTTCTGCTATATCTCAATTTCTTATAAAGCTACAGCTATGCCATTATGCACATGATTGAAGTACCTCATTCCCTACATTCTCGCAAAAAATTACAGTTCTATGTTTTATAGGAGAGAAAATATCGCACAAAGGGTGTTTTCCCACTGATTTAAATTTAAAAACTCTATTTTTCTTTTTGCTATATCTCAATTTCTATTAAACGTACAGCGACGCCATTTTGAACCTGGTTGGAGTACCTCAATCCCTAAATTCGCGGAAGAATTTACAGTTCTCTGTTGTATAGGGAAGAAAATATCACACAAAGTGTGTTTTCCTAATTGATTTCAATGTAAAAACTCCATTTTTCTCTTTGCTACATCTCAATTTCTATTAAAGCTACAACCATGTATTTTTGCAAATGTTCAGAGTACCTCATTCTATTCATTCCAGCAAAAATTTACACTTTGATGTTATATAGAAGAGAAAAAATCGCACAAAGTGTGCTTTTCCAATGATTTCAATTAAAAAACGCCATTTTTCTTTTTCCTATATCTCAATTTCTATTAAAGCTGTAGCCATGCCGTTTTGCACATGATTGGAATACCACATTCCCTACATTCTAGCCAAAATCTGCAGTTCTATCATGTATAGGAGACAAAATGCACATAGTGTGTTTTTTATTTTATTTGAATGGGAACACTTCATTTTTCTTTTTGCTACATCTCAATTTCATTTAAAGCACCAGCCATGCCGTTTTGCACATTATTAGAGTAACACATTCCCAACATTCTGTATTAAAATTATGATTTTATTACTTAGAGGAGAGAAAATATCGCACAGTGTTTTTTCCCATTGAGTGCTATGTAAAAACTACATTTTTTTGTTTTCTATATGTCAATTTCTAATAAAGCTACAGCCATGCCATTTTGCACATAATTGGAGTACCTCATTCCCTACATTCTTACAAAAATTTACAGTTTTATTTATTATAGGAGAGAAAATATTATACAAAGTTTTTTCCCATTGCTTTCAAAGTAAAAACCATTTTTCTTTTTGCTTAATCTCAGTTTCTATTTAAGCTACACCCATGACGCTTTGCACCATATAAGAGTACCACATTCCCAACATTCTTGCAAAAATATACAGCTCTAGTTTTTATAAGAGAGTAAACATTGCAAATGGTGTGTTTTTCCTTTGATTTATATTTAAAAACCATTATTCTTTTTGCTATATCTCAATTTCTATTAAACCTACAGTCATGCCCTTTTGCACATGATTGGATTGCTTTATTACCTACATGCTCTCAAAAATTTACAGTTCTATGTTGTGTAGGGGAGAAAATATATTGCACAAAGTGGTTTTCCATTGATTTCAATGTAAAAACTCCATTTTTCTTTTTTCTATATCTCAATTTCTGTTAAAGGTACAGCCATGCCGTTTGACACATGATAGAAGTACTTCATTCCCTATATTCTCGCAATAATTTACAGTTCTATGTTGTATAGGAGAGAAAATATCACCGAGATTGTGTTTTTCCTTTGATTTCAATGTACAAACTCCATTTTTCTTTTCTCTACATCTCATTATCCATTAGAGCTACAGCCACGCCATTTTGCACATGATTGGAGTACCTCATTTCCTACATTCTTGCAAAAATTTACAGTTCTATGTTGCATAGGGGAGAAAGTATTGCAGGAAGTGTATTTTAATTATATCTCAATTTCTACTAAATCTTTAGCCATACCGTTTTGCCCCATGATTGGAGTACCACATTCCCTGCATTTTGGCTAAAATTTGCAGTTTTATCAAGTATAGGAGACCAAATGTACAAATTGAATTTTCCCATTGTTTTCAATAGATAAACTCCATTTTTCTTTTTACTATATCTCAATTTCTATTAAAGCTACAGCCATGCCGTTTTGAACATTATTGGAGTACCACATTCCCAACATTCTGTATGAAAGTTATAATAATATCGCACAGTGTGTTTTCCGATTGATTTCATTGTAAAAACTCCATTTTTCTTTTTGCTATATCTAAATTTCTATTAAAGCTACAGCTATGCCATTTTACGCATTGTTTGAGTGCCTCATTTCCTACATTCTTGCAAAAATTTACAGTTTTATGTTGTGTTTATTTATTAATTTATTCGTTAACATGCTCAGCACAAACTAATCTATACAAAATAAGGAAAATAAATAAAATAGGAAATATGGAGCATGGGATATGGCATCTTGGCAGAGGTTCAATACATCAGTTCAAAGAAATCGAAAACAAATGGAAAAACAATATGCTGTGGAAGTGAACCCAGTTTTAAACGCATTTGTACTGAACACTGGAAAATACTAGAGAGCAAATGTGGAAGGGGTAGGGCATTCCATTGATGAAAACAGCAAGTGGGACAGAAGCCGAGTCTTATATCCCTGCACTCGAGATGAGACATGAAAATAAAACGCTGGCTTTTATGGTAACGTGGAGAAGCCTGGAAAGAAAAGATAACAAAGTGACAGGGATGCGATGGGAGTCAGAGGGCGGCAGCAAGGGATAGTAAATTACAATAGGTAAAAACATGCTTTAACTGGGTTCTCTTAAGGTAGGGAGAGATGGAAATGTGGATTTGAATCGGGAGTTTAATATGGAGAGCCAAATTATATGCAACTCCTAAAGGGGGAAAGCCATGACTCAGGCACACCAGCAAGAAAGGGAGAAGCAAAACGAAGGATAGACAGGACCTTTGCCTTACTACAATTATGAGCCAGTACCAAGAGAGAAGTAACCATAGACGATGAAAGAGACAATGAAAGATAATCTGAGCAATTAGGAAATCCCAATAACCCAAGAAGGAAAGAGTTGAATCAAAGAGAACACCAAGTATACATATCGTTTGTTTGTTTGTTGGTGTTTAAGGTTTCATCAGCTACAAGGTCATTAGAGACCCGTCTACTGTCATAGTTCTAATGCATAGACTGCACAGATACTACACTAATGTGATGATTATTGGGTATTAGCAGTACCCAGTTTCCCCAAGCAACCACTTATGTCAGTACTAGATGGGCTTGTGTTGCTTAGCTTCAGTGATCAGGTGAGAACTGGTGTGTCCAATGCAATTCACCACTCCCTATACGTATCATAGGGATAGCAGAAGGTAAGGAAAAGGTAGTAGGAGAACAGGTTAAAACAAAGATCTGGGTCTTTTTAGCATTGAGGCACATGCTCTGGCTGGCATACCAACCAGTGAGAAGAGAGATAAAGTGTGGCAGAGAGGCAAGAACTCCAGAGAGTTAGGTAAATAAAACAGCATGACCATAATGGTTGTCGTCAGTGAAGGACCACGGGTCCAAGCACAAGCTCAACAAGATAGTGTAGCAGTCACAACGTTAATGAGGAGAGGACCAAGAACAGATCCCTGTGGAACAACACATAAAATAGTACAGGAACAAGTGGAATTTTGCACCATAACTGTATAGCCTTCTAGATAGGATACAATAAGATTATGAACATAGGGATGAAGTGCGAGAGAATTAAAAGCTGAGAGCAGAGTCTGATGATTCACTGGGTCAAAAGCTTTTGACAAATCGGTCTTAAGCAAAACAAAAGGCTGACCAACAGCAAAAGCATTGGGGACAGAATGAAAAATAGAAAGGATAAGGAAAAGAACAGATATAAAAGGACGGGAACTATATTAAGAGGGTGGGATGGCCACCAGGAGGGGCTCACAAACGAGGTTGTGTAAACACTGCTCCAGGATCTTAGCAAGAAGAGAAAGGATGGCAATAAGGCAATAACTGAGAGGTGAGAACTGGGGACCAGCTTTATAAATCGGAGTGATAAAGGCCGCTTTCCAGCAAAGAGGAAAATATCCAGTGGCCATATAGGAATTAAGGAGAATCAGTAAAGGTAACAGGTCACAAGGGTACAGTGCCTTAAGGGCACGAGCCGGCAGACCATCAGGAAATTAGGCAGACTGTGAATATAAAGAAGTAGTAGTGATGCCACAGAAAGTATGAGAGGAGAGGTTGATGAAGAAGAAGGGACACGACAATAAGTAGCAGGAGAGGGAGGAAAGTCGGGAAAAGGGGAGACTAAGTGATGAAGTACTGCTATTTCTTAGCACTCAGACAGGGGGTATCAGAAAGCTGACTGCGACATAGAAACGCCCATATGGAGCGTGCAGAAGCATTGGGAATAAGGAAGGCAGATTTAGCCTTATGTATCTCAGATTTAAAGAGATAGTGAGCAGCAGTGAAAGTGGGGAACACAGATTAATTAGAATCCATCTTCCACTTTTTGTACAGCCTAGACACATAATCTCAAAGACCAGTAAGGTTAGAGTTCCACCAGGAACGTCTTACAAAAGACTTGGGTGTAACAGTCGCAGAAGAGGAGACATGAAGAGAACAGGAAAGACAGTCTAATAAACAGTGATATGAAAGGCCAAATCATGATGAGGCGCCCATCTAGTTGAAAACAGGAAGAAAAACGTAGAGTTGAACAAGGCGACGTCAAGTCTCCTGAGATTCAAACAGGAGGAATAGGCGGGACCTGAGATGTGGAAAGGAACCGACACGAGACAATCGAAAGCTTGATAAACTAAAGTGTGATCAAGTCGAAAATCGTGAACGGCTTAGAAAAAGAGCAGATTAACTGAGAGGAAACAAAGACCTGGTCAATGGTAGTAGCAGAAGTGGAGGTAATCCTGGAGGGTGAAAATATCATTGGTTAAAAGCCAAGTGAAGAGAAGAACTTTAGTATACAGGTAGCAAGGGAAGAAGAAGGGGCAAAGTTATAATTAAAGTCAACCCCGAAGAGGTGCATACTGTAAGGATCATACAGAGAAGAGACAAAAGAGAAAAGCAGTTCGAACAGGTGAATAGGAGAGGCAGTACAAGGCCCAGACAGTGCACTGCAATGCACTTGTGGAGTCAGAAGGTGGAGGAGCCATACCATTAATGCCAGGATCAGCAGGCCTGTCAGAGTCATTAACAGTATCGCCCCATTTTTTTCCGAGATTTCTGTCCATTGGGAACAGAAACAGACGAATCCTTTAGAGCATTCTCTTGCTCAGGAGGATTTAATAAACCAAGATACTTAACAGAATCGGATACCAAAGAATTTTGCTGAAGTCAGTCTGTGGCGGCGGTGACTTTTTCAAGGCCACATTCCAAAGCAGAGCCAAATTCCACAACAACTTCGCTGAAAATTGGGTGCAGAAGATGCTGACACATTTTTCCAGAAGCCCTAATAGCACGACTTTTTAGAAGAAGCAAGAAAATCCATACAGACGTGATGCTCTGAATCAATAGAGGTGCCCAGAACTGAATAATTGAACTCAATATCCCCTGAAAAAGCTGCTGAAGGCAATGTGGCGTAAGCGCCAGGTGAAGGTGAGGTAGGTACTTTCTCCAGAATTCATCCAAAAGCGACTTGAATCACGTGAAGCTCCCTGATGACTGTTGAGAAAACCACAAACACGTCTTGACATGGTAGTGCCATCTGAGGAGAGAAAATATAACGCAAAGTGTGTTTTCTGATTGATTTCAATGTAATAAATCCATTTCTCTATATCTCGATTTCTATTAAAGCTACTGCCACGCCGTTTTGCACATGACTGGAGTACCACATTGCTACATTCTGGATAAAAGTTATGATTCCATTATGTATAGGAAAAAACTATTGTACAAAGTGTATTTTCCCATTGATTTAAAAGTAAAAACTCCATTATTCCTTTTACTATATCTCAATTTCTATTAAAGCTACAGGCATGTCATTTTCAACATGATAGGAGTACCTCATTCCCTACATTCTTACAATTTTATGTTCTACAGAAGAGAAAATATCGCAGAGAGTGTATTTTCCCATTAATTTTAATGTAAAAACGCCCCTTTTCTTTTTCTGATGCCTTAATTTCTAATAAATCTCAAGTCATGCCGTTTTTCACATGATTGGAGTACGTTATTCCCTACATTCTTGCAAAAATTTACAATTCTATGTGGTATAGGAGAGAAAATATCACATACAATGTTTTGCCATTGATTTTATTGTAAGAATTCCATCTTTCTTTTTGCTTTATCTCAATATCTATAAAAGCTACAGCCATGTGGTTTTGCACATGATTGTATTACCATATTCCCAACATTCTGGATAAAAGTTATAATTCTATTATGCATAGGAGAGAAAATTCCACTTAATGTGTGTTTACTCATTGATTTCAATGTAAAAATTCCATTTTTTTTTGCTATATCTCAATTTCTATTAAAGCTACAGCCATGCCGTTTTGCACATGATTGGAGTACAATATTCCCTACACACTGGGAAAAATTTGCAGTTCTATCATGCATAGGCAAAAAACGCACAAAGTGTGTTTTCCCATGGATGTCAAGGGAAAAACTCCATTTTGTTTGTTATATCTCAACTTGAATTAAAGCTACAGCCATGCTGTTTTGCACATGATTGAAGTAATACATTCCCTGCATTGTAGCTGAAAATTACAGTTCTATGATGTATAGGAGAGAAAATTTTGCATATGGTGTAGTTTCCTATTGATTTTAACAGAAAAACTTCATTTTTCATTTTGCTATATTTTAATTTCTCATTATCTCCATTTTTCACAGCCATCCATTTAAGTACCACATTACTCACATTCTAGCAAAAATTTTCAGTTCTATGATATATAGGAGAGGAAATATTGCCCAAAGTGTGTTTTTGCATTGATTTCAAAGCAAAAACTTCATTATTTTTCACTATATCTCAATTTCTTTTTTAGCTACAGCCATTCCAATTTGCACATGATTGGAGTACAACATCCCCTACATTCTGGCAAATATTTACAGTTCTATGATTTATAGAAAAGAAAATTTGGCTCAAGAGTGATTTAACATTGATTTCAATAAAAAACCTTCCATTTTTCTATTTGCTATAACTCAATTTCTATTAAAGCTGCAGCCATGCTGTTTTGCACATTATTGGAGTAACACATTCCCAACATTCAGGATAAAAGTTATGATTCTATTATGTATAGGAGAGAAAATATCGCACAGTGTGTTTTCCATTAATTTCAATTGGACAACTACATTTTTCTTATTGGTATATCTCAATTTCTGTCAAAGCTACAGCCATGCCGTTTTGCACATGATTAAGGTCCCTCATTCCCTACATTCTCAAAAAAATTTACAGTTGTGCATTATAAAGGAGAGAAAATATTGCACAAAGTGTGTTTTCTCACTGATTTAAATGTAAAAACTCCATTTTTCTTTTTGCTGTATCTAAATTTCAATTAAAGCTACAGCCATGCCGTGATGCACATAGTTGGAGTACCCATTTTCAGTATTCTAGAAAAATTTGAAGTTCTATGTTGTATGGGAGAGAAAATATCGCAAAAAGTGTTTTTCCCTATGATTTCAATGTAAAAACAGCATTTCTCTTTTTACTATATCTCAATTTCTAATAAAGATGCAACCATGCAGTTTTCCACATGATTGGAATTCCACATTCCCTACATTCTGTCCTACATTTGTGTTTCAATTAGGTATAGATAAGAATATAATGCTCAAAGTGATTTCCCATTGATCTCATAAGAAAAACTTCAAATTTCGTTTTGCTATATCTCAATTTCTATTAAAGCTACAGCTATGCCGGTTTGCACATGATTGGAGTACCTCATTCCCCACCTTTTCTCTTAAAAATTCACAGTTTTATGCCTTTTAGCATAGAAAGTATCACACAAAGTGTTTTCTTATTGATTTCAACTTAAAAACCAGTTTTCCTTTGGCGATATCTCAATTTCTATTAAAGCTACAGCTATGCCGTTTTGCATATGATTGGAGTACCTCATTCCCTACATTCTCACAAAAATTTGCATTTCTACTTTGTATAAGAGAGAGAATATTGCACATTTGTGTTTTCCAATTGATTCCATTTTTCATTTTTCTATATCTCAATTTCTCTTAAAGCTATAGCCATGGAGCCTGGAGAAAAGTTGTGTTTCTATTGTGTACAGGAATAGGAATATCACATAATGAATATTTTCAATGTAAAATCACAATTTTTTTCTTTTTACTATATCTCAATTTCTATTATAGCTACAGCCATGCCATTTTGCACATAATAGGAGTTCCTCATTCCCTGTATTCTCACAAAAATTTACAATTTCAATGTAAAAGCTGTTTTGCTTATGATTGGAGTACCTCCTTCCCTACCTTGTATAGGACAGAGAAAATATCGTGCAAAGTGTTTTCCCATTGATTTCAATTTAAAAACCACTTTTCTGTCATTCTTACATACATTACTATAAAGCTCCCAAAACCCTAGGCTTAAATTGCTGTGATCCCTCTACAACACTAGCAATGGTATGGTGGCTTTTTATTAGACCCTCCACCTTATCCTTTCCAAGGCTATTCCATTGTTGAATAGTCCTTGATAAGAAAGACCAGTAATATCGGTCTGTCTGTGCCCTAATCTCCTTCAATTTATGCAAATGATCCTTTCTCTCTTTGTACTTAGCAGGGGACACAAATCCCACCAGAGGTCCATCACACCCCAGCAGCAGCTGGCTGATAAACAGACTTATGCTGTGAGATGTTTGCTGCTGGGTTAGTGTTTCATAACCTAATATCCTGATCATCTCAGCCTGATTATCCGTTTTTAAAATCTGTGAAATACATTTCTTGCTGCCCTCATCTGTATCCTTTTAATCTCCCAGGAGAATTCCTGCCTAAAGGGAAAGCAAATTGGACTATTGAAATATATGCTGTTTCCCTCACCTCCCTTGTGCGGTCCAAAAGGACTCTACTAATCAGACTGTAATAGACGAGATTTGGATGTGTTCAAAAACCTTGGATGCAGCACTCATCAATGAAACTGGTCTATAGTACTTAGGGTCTGCTGTGTCTCTTGACTTGCAAATTGGTACCACATTAGCCAGTTTCCATGATGATGAAACAATACCCATATCAAATACTTTCTATATATTTCCAACATGTAATAGCTAAGTATCCCTGAAAGTCGCTGCATAATATGTCGAGAAATGCCTTCAGGACCTTCAGCCTTATGAACCACTGATTTGCGTAGTAGTTGCTCAATTCCCACCCAAGTTAAAGTAACGTCATCTATTCCCCCTGGAGAATCACTATCCAGTACCAGCTGGAAGTTCCTCCTACTGGTTGCAAAGCTTTTCGCAAATGTGTCCTTGAAAACATTTGTAACCATAAAACGACATTTCCTTTCGACATTTCAACAACATTTCCTTAACTGTCTTTAACCGCTGTATCCCTATAACCCTCTTTCCTACAACTCTTCAGATCTCCCCAGAAAGCTTTTGGATTTTTCTTAAGCCTGTCTCCCAAAATGTTTTCATGAAAATTCTTGTGAGCCTTCTTCATATATACTATAACCATTTTCTGAAGCTCTTTATAAACTAACTCACTATTGGCATCCCTTTATCCCATAAGTACATTCCCAGCCTTTCACTGGTTCTGCAAAGCTGCCTCCACTTCTTTCATATACCATTCACAAAAAGTATTACACCTTATAATTTTAGTGGGGACAGCTGGCTGTTTGCCCTTCTCTAAGAGGGCTAGGAATCGTTGCCTAGATTCCTCAACACCACAGGTTTTAACAATGGTATAAAAATCATTTAACTCGTATTCTAGATATGATTTAAAATATTCCCAATTTGCCTTATTATATTGGCATGTCTGGTGCCACCTGTCTAGGTAACATTTTAGCTATCTCAACCCTAACCCCTGCAAGGTCACTAATTCCTTCAATACACTCTACAGTGTTGATAAAGCTAGGAACATTTGTAAAAACTAAATCAAAAATTCCTCCTTTATCATGTGTAGGCTTTTGGCTATATCTCAATTTCATTTAAAGCTACAGCCATGCCGTTTACTCAAGATTGAAGTACCTCATTCCCTACATTCTCGCAAAAATTTATATTTCTGTGTTGCATAGGAGAGAAAATGTTGCTCAAAGTGTGTTTTCCCATTGATTACAATGTAAAAACTCCATTTTTCTTTATGCTATATCTAAATTTCTAATAAAGCTACTTCCTTGCCGTTTTGCACATGATTGGAGTAGCTAAATCCCTACATTCTCACAAAAATTTACAGTTCTATGTTGTATAGGAGAAAAATATTGGAAAAAGTGTGTTTTATCATGGATTTAAATGTAAAAACTGCGTTTTACTTTTTGGTAAATTTAAATTTCTATTAAAGCTACAGTCATGCCATTTTCCACATGATTGGAGTACCTCATTTTCTACATTCTCGCAAATATTTATATTTCTGTGTTGCATAGGAGAGAAAATGTTGCACAAAGTGTGTTTTCCCATTGATGACAATGTAAAAACTCCATTGTTCATTTTGCTATATGTCATTTTCTATTAAAGCTACACCCAGGCCATTATGCACATGATTGGAGTACCACATTCCTTGCATTCTTTCCAAAATTTGTGTCTCTATTATGTATAGGAAAGAAAATATTGCACAAATTGTGTTTTCTAATTGATTTTACTGGAAAAACTTCATATTTCTTTTTGCGATATTTTAATTTCTATTAAAGCTACAGTCATGCTGTTTTGCACATGATTGGAGTACTTCATTCCCTACATTATCTCAAAAATTTACAGTTCTATGTTTTATAGGAGATAAAATATTCCAGAAAGTGTGTTTTCCTATTCATTGAAATGTAATTTTTTTCCCTATAACTGAATTTCTATTATAGCTACAGCCATGCCATTTATAACATGATTGGAGTACCTCATTCCTTACATTCTCACAAAATTTTACAGTTTTATGTTGTATAGGAGAGATAATATTGCACAGTATGTTTTCCCATTGATTTCAGTGTAAAAACTTTTTGCTAAATCAAATTGCTGAGGATCACTAGGTGGTGTTGGTTGGACGTGCATTGTTTACCTCATGGCTGGTGATTTTTTCTCTGTTTTTGAATACCTATAAATCTTTTCTGAATGAAAATGTCAGTTTTAACCCCAATGTTCCAGCAGAAGGTAGGGCTGTGTGTGAGGTTGTTGTTTACTGGGAGTGGAACTTATTGCGAGGTTGGGCATTTAAGCCTAGCCTCGTGTGAGTTGTTCTACTGCTCCTGTCATCTGCATTGGCAGTGACCATGGTGCGTTTGCAGAGTCACACAGACCCCCCCCCCC
>JAAFCE010009127.1:11576473-11598260 GCA_013389805.1 Trigoniulus corallinus
CCCCCCCCCCCAAAGCAACAATTATTTATTTATTTTTACTAATATCTATAATTATTATCTTTTATTATTATCTTTAATCCTTAGTATTATTATGTGTATTATTATTATCATTTTTATAATTATTTATTAGTTTTGTTAGTATTATTAGTATCATTTGCAGTCCTAGGATTGCATTTATACAGTGTAGGGTTTGAGGGGTGTTTTGTCATGTGCATGTAGGACCTCTGCTCGCATGAGAACGATGGAAGAATCCTTGAGTGTCTTATGTCGAGTAGGATGGCACCCCCTACAGGTAGCCCTGTCACAATTGCTGCAGGTTCTAGGCATCTGGCTGAGGAGCACCTAGCCAGAGCTGTCCCACAGAGTAATTGGGCTAAACTAAGGTTAGGGACATGGATTGTGGTGACCATTACAGGAAAAAAAGGTGAATTAGTAAACACCCTGAAGCATAGAAGGGTTAGCATAGCCTTCTTCCAAGAAACACATTAGAAGGAGAACTGATCATGGGCACTGGGGGAGGGATACGAATTATTAAATAAGGTAGTGAGGATGGGCATAATGGTGTGGGTGTTGTATTGAGTAGGGAATTGCAGCAGGGGATCACAGCAGTCCATGGAATGAATAGGTGCTTAGGCTCCTCAAGCACGATGTGATGAGGCCACCAAAAGGGATTTCTGGTAGTATTTTGATGAGGTGGTACAGTCAGTAGATAACAGAATTAGACAGGGTAAGGGATGTGATCGTCTGATTATTAGTGTGGACTTTAATGGCCATGTTGGCCAGGAAGGACAAGGATATGCAGCTGACCATCGGGGATGGGGTGTGGCCAGCTTACAGCTGAGGGACAAAAAGTCCTCGATACAGCAAAAGCACATGGCCTTGCTTTGGTCAATATGTTTCAGAAGAGGGGAAAGCACCTCATCACCTTTCAGTCACCCAAGGGAAGGTCTAGATTGATTTCTTTAAAGTCAAGATACAGCAAGGCCTGAGATTTGTGATTGCTGGGCACTTTCCATTGAGTATTTCCAGAAGGAAAGTGGGCATAAATTACTCATGATGGAGGTACTTGTGAGGGGTGCAGCTAGGAATCATCCATGGAAAGGTGAACCTGTCATGAGGTGGTGGAAGATACAACCAAATGCACATGAATTCCAGTGCAAGATTTTTAGCCAGTTGGACTGGGATTGGGAAGGGTCAGCTGATGCCATGTGGGACAGGGTAGCTAGGAAGATTCTACAATGTGGAAATGCTGTTTGGCACAGCTAGAGTAAGAGGCTCATACCAGGGTAGACAGACTTGGTGGTGGAATGAGGTGGTGGAAGCAGCCATTCATCAGAAGAAGGCAATATTCCATAGGTGGTGGGAATTGGGGTATCAGGGTTCAAAGACAGAGTATATACAGGCAAAGAAGTGTGGTGGAGGACCATTGCCCAGCCCAAACAACAAAAGTATGAGGCTATATGTGAAAGCTTAGGGACTAAAGAATATGAGTGGGAAGTTTTTCGACTAGCCAAATCCCGAGATAGAAGCAGTAAGGATGTTACCAGGGCCATAACAATCAAGGATACCAGTGAAATAATAATACCAGGGCCATACAGAGATACCAGTGAAATACACAGATACCAGTGAAATACACAGATACCAGTGAAATAATAGTGAACAACATCCCTGCCACCACAGTAGCTGCTGACTTAGTGAGTGGGGCATAAATTATCACGGGTCTCCACAAGATGAAAGGACACAAAGCTGTAGGTCATGATAAGATTCCCATTGACTTTTGGCATAGCTTGGGGACCACAGGAATTATATGGCTGGGGAAGCTTTTCAATAAAATAACTAGTGGTGACCGAATGCCATCTGCATGGTGGGAGAGTAGGATTGTCCCACTTTTCAAGGGCAAAAGTGACACCCAGAACTGTGAAAAATATGGAGGCATTAAGCTAATGAGCTATTCTATGAATCTGTGGGAGAGGGTCATAGAATGTCGCCTCAGAAATCATACAAGTGTCTGAGGAAACCTCATTTGGGTTTATGCCTTGTAGGTCAACAATAGAACCCATCTTTATTCTAAGACCAATGGTGGAGAAGCATAGAGCAGTAAAGAAGGACCTGCTTGCAATCTCTGTAGACCTCGAGAAGGCCTATGATAGTGTCCCTAGGCAGGCAGTATGGGATGTTCTAAGAAGAAAGGGAGTGGATGAAGGGCATATCAGAATAATAAAGGATATGTATGATGGTTCTGTCATGAGGGTGAGGACGGCATGGGGGAATACAGTGCTGACAGGAATAGGGGAATGGGCCAGTGCTTGGTATTTGCTGATGATGTAGGAAGGTTAGAGGAGTCCCAAGAGGAGGTTCAACAGGGCTTGCAGGACATTACAACAGCAATGGCAAAATGGGGCCTTAGGGTGAACATGAAGAAAAAAGAGTGCTTTGCTTTCAATTGGAGTAGCCAGGACCAAGATGGTTAGTTCGTTGTGGAAATGAGGAGCTACCAGAAGAGAAACAGTTTAGGTATCTAGGATCAGTGATTCAGAGTAATGAAGAAATCGACTCTGACATCAACCACAGAATAAATGCTGGATGGCAAAAGTGGAGACAGGCAAGTGGGGTACTGTGGGACCACAGAGTCCCAATAGAAGTGAAATGTAAGGTTTACAAAACTGCAGTTAGGCCAGCCATGCTATATGGATCTGAGTGCTGGGCAGTGAGGAAGAACCACGAGAGGAGTAAGCAAGTGGCCGAGATGCGAATGCTGCTTTTCATAAGTGGGGAGTGTACATGCTGACAAAGTTCATAACGTGTATGTTAGAGGGAGCTTGGGGGAGGGAGACATTGCAGAGAAGATGAGAGAATATAGGTTGAGGTATTATGGGCATATGATTCGAAGGGGAGGAGGATCTCATGTTTTATATAATGGGGCAACAGGTGGTGGGTAGCATCACGAGTAGGAGAAACCCAAGCGGACGTGAGAGCAGGTGGTACAGAAGGACATGGTTGGATGTAGGTTGGATAGGAGGTTGGTTGGGGATAGGGGGGTGTAGGATTAGAAGCTGCAGACCCGAACCCGCCATAGGCAGGACAAAGGTGTGATGATGATGATGATAATGCTATATCTCAATTTCTATTTAAAGCTGCAGTTAAGTCGTTTAGCACATGATTGGAGTACATTATTCCTTACATTCAAGCAAAAAATTACAGTTTGATGTTGTTTAGGAGAAGAAGTATTGCACAAAGTGTGTTGACCTATTAAGTTCAATGTAAAAACTCCAATTTTCTTTTTGCTATATCTCAATTTCTATTAAAGCTACACCCATGCCGTTTTACACATGATTGAAGTACCTTATTCCATACATTCTCTCAAAAATTTACAGTTCTATGTTGTATAGGAGAGAAAGGGTTTTTTCCCATTGATTTCAATGTAAAAACTCCATTTCTCTTCTTGCTTTATCTCAATTTCTATTAAAGCTACACCCATGCCGTTTTGCGCATGATTGGACAACCACATTCCCAACATTCTGGATAAAAGTTATGATTTTATTATGTATAGGAAAGAAAATATCGCACAAAGTTTTTTTTCTTATTGATTTCAATTTAAAAAATCCATTTTTCTTTTTGCTATATCTCAATTTCTATTAAAGCTACAGCCATGCCGTTTTACACATGATTGAAGTACCTTATTCCCTACATTCCCTCAAAAATTTACAGTTCTATGTTGTATAGGAGAGAAAACATCACGCAAAGGGCGTTTCCCATTGATTTCAATGTAAAAACTCCATTTTTCTTCTTGCTTTATCTCAATTTCTATTAAAACTACACCCATGCCGTTTTGCACATGATTTGACTACCACGTTCCCTACATTCTGGATAAAAGTTATGATTTTATTATGCATAGGAAAGAAAATATCGCTCAAAGTTTTTTTCTGATTGATTTCAATTCAAAAAATCTATTTTTCCTTTTGCTATATCTTAATTTCTACTAAAGCTTCAGCCATGCCGTTTTGCACATGATTGGTGTACCACATTTTCTACATTTTCGCCAAAATTTGCAGTTCTATCATGTAGAGGAGACAAAATGTGCAAAATCGTTTTTTTTAATGTAAAAACTCCACTTTTCATTTTCCTATATCTCTATTTCTATTAAAGTTATTCGAGTACCACATTCCCAACATCCTGGATAAAAGTTATGATTTCATTTTGTATAGGAAAGCAAATACCAAATTGTGGTTTCTCATTAATTTCGAATTTACAAACTCCATTTTTCTGTTTGCTGTGTCAATTTCCATCAAAGCTAAAGTCATGCAGTTTTGCATTTCATTGGAGTATCTCATTCTCTACATTCTCAGGAAAATTTACAGTGCTAGGTTATTTAGGAAAGAAAATTTTGCACTAAGTCTGTTTTCTCATTGATTTAAATGTATAAACACCATTTTCCTTTTTTTATATCTCAATTTCTATTAAAGCTACAGCCTTGCCATTTTGCACAAGATTGGATTACCTCATTCCCAACATTCTTGCAAATATTTGTAGTGTTATGTTTTAAAGGAGAGAAAACATCGCACAAAGTGTGTTTTTCTATTGATTCAATAGAACAACATCTAATTCTTTTTGCTGTATTTAAATTTCTATTAAAGCTACAGCCATGCCGTTTTGCACATGATTGGAGTACCTCATTCCCTACATCTTAGCAAAAATTTAGAGTTCTATATTGTACAGGAGAGAAAATATCCCGCAAAGCGTAATTTCCCAATGATTTCAATGTAAAAACTCCATTTTTCTGTTTGAAATATCTCAATTTCTATTTACGCTATAGCCATGCCGTTTTGCACATGATTGGAGTACCTTATTCGCTACATTCTCACAGAAATTGACAGTTCAAAGTTGTATAGGAGAGAAAATATTGCGCAAAGTGTGTTTTTCCATTGATTTCAATGTAAAACTCCATTTTTCTTTTTGCTGTATCTCAATTTCTATTAAAGATACAGCCATGTTGCTTTGCACATGATTGGAGTACCACATTCCTACATTCTCTTCAAAATTTGTTGTTCTATTAAGTATAGTAAACAAAATATGGCAAAAAGTCTGTTTTCCTATTGATTTCAATGAAAAATTTTTTGCTATAGAGTGCTTGTGGGGAAGTTTGACAGTTGGGGGAAGTTTGACAGTTTTAACATTTCCTTTTGTGTTTATACTGCAGTCCAGTGAATTTCTAAAAACTTCCGGTTCTGTTCATAAGCTTTAAGTAGCTGAGTTTATTACAGTAGAGGTTGATGTATTTTATGCGTTCTGACAGAAGATACAACAATCCAAACAAAGGTTTGTGTGAAGTGAATTGGGAAAAATTGCCTTCTTATAAATTTACTGTAAACATTATTTTGAAATATATTGTCACAACATATAAATTTTACATATTTTCTTTCACTGTTCCTCAGTACTGCCCTTGAGTATTTATGGTACATTGAATTTGTTCCACATCAATAGGTGGCAGCACAGTACCTGAACTCAAACTTCCTCACAGTGTTTAAGGGTATGTTTGAGGGTATGTTGTCAGTGCATTGTACATATGTGTGTACTTGATTTCAGATGCCTAAAGTATATAAATGAAAATCTACTAGAGGAGGCTGGCCAACTGAATCAATGGCTCTGGCTGTAACTGCAGTGAAAGATGGAACTATGAATTTACATAAAGCCAGTCTTATGTATGGTGTGCCAAGAAGCACATTACAGGATCATGTTAAAGGAAATACAGCAAAGAAGCCTTATGAGAAGCAGTCTGTGCTTGGTAATGACAATTAGAACATGCTTGTGGATTGCATTATTTACCTGCAACGAATGGGCTTTGGTTTAACCATCACAGATGTCTGTAGGATGGCATATGTGTTTGTACACCAAAATGGATTCTTGTCACATCCCTTTAACCAAGAGAAAAATGTAGCAGGATGGGATTGGTACAGAGCCTTTATGCATCGCCATCCAGAAATAACTGTAAGAAAAGCACAGAATATTTCCTATGCCAGAGCTGAATGCATGAATAGACCAATGGTTTACTCATTCTTTGACATATTTGAGCTTGAAATTGACATACTGAATTTACGGAATATGCCTCAGTGTATTTACAATGTGGATGAAACTGGTCTACAACTGCATCTGAAGCCTGGGAAAGTTTTGGCTGTTAAGGGTGATAGAAGTGTTCTACAGATCACAAATACTGAGAGAGGAGAAAATGTAACTGTGATGGGTTGCTGCAATGCATCTGGAAGCTTTATCCCACCAATGGTTATTTTTAATGGGAAGCGACACAAACCTGAATTTGAAGATGGAATGCCTGTAGGAACAGCAGTGAAAATGTCTGAATCAGGGTACAGTTCATCAGAATTATTTCTCTTTTGGCTGGCACACTTCAACAAACACCGCACTCAAGGAAAAATCATGTTAATACTTGATGGGCATGCTTCACATGTCAAGAGTATTGAGGTACTTGAGTATGCAGCTCAAAATGGCATCACAATGATCTGTTTGCCACCTCACACAAAACACTTCTTGCAGCCACTGGACTACAGTTTTTTCAAACCTCTGAAGGTTTGCAAGCATGTTATCAAGCATGTAAAACATTTGTTTCAAACCATCCAGGATGAGCAATAACTAAACTGCAATTTGGTGGTCTTCTGAACCAGGCTTGGGGTAAAGCTGCTACAACATCTACTGCTACTAATGGTTTCAAGGTTTGTGGCCTTTATCCCATTGACCGTCATGCAATACCTGATCATGCATACACACCATCAGCTGTGTCAGATGTTGTTTCTGGTGATAATGGCAGCAGCTTGCAATCATCCCAGATGAACATTGCAGATCAACAGGTGGTCCCATTGTTTCCAGTGGCTACTTCTATGGAAAAAATGCCACCGACCATGAATGAGACTTCACAATTTGCAGCTACACCACAGGAGGATCATGTAGCCTCAACACCTACCAGTGGCAGCAGCATTCTTAGTGTATCTTTCTGTCAGTTACATCCCACACCAAAAATTGCAAGAAAGCCAAAGAAAAATGGCAGTAGATGCCAAAAGGCCACTGTACTGACTTCACCATCATACCAAAAAGCATTGTTCCAGAAGGCAGAAGCAAAGACAAAAGGCTAGTTGCCATCCAGTGTAAAAGCTGGTAAAGCAAAATCCAGAAAGAATGGCAAGGAGACCCAAGTGAAGAGAAAAAGGAACAAGAACAACAGGAACAATCATAAGAAAAAGAACACCAAGAATGATGCAGCTTATCTGGACAGCTGATCTGACTGTTTGTAGTTGTCGAACTTCCCTATATATTAGGTGGAAATTCGATACTTTGGACACATTACTTCTATTGTCTGTTCTATATGCAAATGAGTCATTTCTCAATCAATGACCACTGTTTATAAAAGACAAGTTGTGATAGAAATAAAATGTACTTAGAACTTCACAGTGCGTACTCTGTGTGTTCTGCAATTTAATCTGAAATGCTTAATATGTCGAACTTCCCCACAAGTACTCTATGTCAATTTTTTTTGAAGTTACAGCCAAGATGTTTTGCACAAGATTAGAGTACCCCATTCCCTACATTATCACTAAAATTTATGGTTCTATGTTGTATAGGAAAGAAAATATTGGACAATGCGTGTTTTCCCACTGATTTGAATAGAAAAACTCCACTTTTCTTTTTATTATATCTCAATTTCTATTAATGCTACAGCCATGTCGTTTGGCAAGTGTTTAGAGTTCCTCATTCTATGAATTCTGACACAAATTTAGAGTTTTATGTTGTATAGGATAGAAAATATTTCACCTTGTGTGTTTTTTAATTGATTTCAATGTAAAATCTCTATTTTTTCTTTTTGCTATATCTCAATTTCTATTAAACCTACAGCCAAGCAGTTTTTACATGATTAGAGTACCTCATTCCCTACATTCTCAGAAAAATTTACAGTTCTACGTTTTATAGGAGAGAAAATATCGCACAAAGTGTGTGTTCCCATTGATTTCAATGTAAAAACTCCATTTTTCTTTTTGCTATATTTCAAATTGTATTAATGCTACAGCCATTCCGTTTTGCACAGAATGCAGTACCTCACTACAGATCTATGTGGTGTTGGAGAGAAAATATCGCACAAAGTTTTTTTCACATGAATTTTAATGTAACGACTCCATTTTTGTTTTTGATAAACCTCAATTTCTGTTAAAGCTACAGAGATGCCGTTCTGTGCATGATTGGAGTACCACAACGGAATACCACATTCCCTACATTCCGTCTAAAATTTGTGGTTCTCTAATGTATAGGACAGAAAATATCTAACAAAGTGTGTTTTCCCATTGATTTCAAAGTAAAAACACCATTTTTCATTTTGCAATATCTCAATTTCTATTTAAGCTACAGCCATGCCATTTTGCAAATGATTGAAATACCTCTTTCCCTACGTGTTTCCAAAAATATACAGGTCGATTTTGTTTGGGAGAGAAAATGTCGCAAATTGTACTTTCTTATTGATTCCCATGTAAAACCTACATTTTTCTGTTTGCTATATCTTTATTTCTATTAAAGCTTCAGCAATGCCATATTGCACATGAGTGGTGTACCTCATTCCTAAATACTCACAAAAATTTCCATCTCTATTTTGTATGGGGGATAAAATATCGCACAAAAAGTTTTTTTCCATTGATTTCAATGTAAAAACTCCATTTTTCTTTTTCCTTTATCTCAATTTCTATTAAAGCTATAGCCATGACGTTTTGCACATGATTGAAGTGCCACATTCCCAACATTGTGGAGAAATGTTATGAATCTATTATGTATTAGAATACAAATTTTGAACAAAGTGTATTTTTCCATTGATTTCAATGTGACGATTCCATTTTTCTTTTGGCTATATCTTAGTTTTTTTAAAGCTAGAGCCAGGCCAATTTGCACATGATTGAAGTACCACATTTCCAACATTGTGGAGAAATGTTATGAATCTATTATGTATAGGAATAAAAATTTTGCAAAAAGTGTATTTTTCCATTGATTTCAATATGACGATTCCATTTTTCTTTTTGCTATATCTCAATTTTTTTAAAAGCTTAAGCCACGCCGTTTTGCACATGATTGGAGTACCACATTCCCAACATTCTGAATGACAGTTATTATTCTATTACGTATAGAAAGAAAATATTGCACAAAGTGCGTTTTTTTGCTGATTTCAATGTATAAACTCCAATTTTGTTTTTGGTTATCTAAATTTTTTTAAAATTTTAGCTCTTAAGTTTTGAACAAGTTTTGAGTACCTAATTTCCTACATTCTTGAAAAATTTAAGTTCTATGTTGTATAGGAGAGAAAATTTTGCTCAAAGGATTTTTCTCATTAATTTCAATGTATAAACTCCATTTTTTTTGATGCATCTTAATTTCTATTTAAGCTACACCCATGCCGTTTTGCACATTATTGGAATACCTCAGTCCCTACATTCCTGCAAAAATTTTCATTTCTATGTTGTATAGAAAGAAAATATTGCACATTTTCCTTTTCACAATATCTCAATTTCTATTAAAGCTACAGCCATGATATTTTGCACATGATTGAAGTACCTCATTTCCTGCGTTATCACAAAAAATGATGGTTCTATGTTGTATAGCAGAGAAAATATCACCCAGTGTGTTTTCCAATTGATTTTAATGCAAAAAATCCATTTTTCTTGTTGCTGTATCTCAATTTCTATTAAAGCTACAGCCATGCTGTATTACATATTATTATAGTACCACATTCCCAACATTCTGGATAAAAGTTATAATTCTATTATGTATAGGAGAGAAAATATCGCACAAAGTGTATTTCCCCTTTGGATTCAATGTAAAAACTCCGTTTTTTTGTTTGCTATATCTCAATTTCTCTAGAGTTACAGCAATGCCGTTTTGCACATCATTGATGTACCACATTCCCAACATTGTGGAGGAAAGTTATGATTCTGTTACGTATAGGAATAAAAATTTCTTACAAAGTGTATTTTCACATTGATTTTAATTTAAAAACTCCATTTTTCTTTTTACTATATCTCAATTTCTATTATAGCTACAGCCATGCCGTTTTGCACATGAATGAAGTACCACTTTCCCAAAATTCTGGGTAAAAGTTATGATTTTATTATGTATAGGAAAGAAAATACTGATCAAAGTGTGTTTCCCATGGATTTCAATGGAATAACTCAATTTTTCATTTTTCTATATCTCTTTTTCTATTAAAGCTATAGCCATGCCGATTTGCACATGATTGGAGAACCTAATTCCCTATATTCTTGCAAAAGTCCACAGTTCTACGTATATAGGAGAGAAAGTATTCCACATTGTGTTTTCCTTTTGATATTAATGGAAAAACTCCATTTTTCTTTTTGCTATATCTCAATTTCTATTAAAGCTACATTGATGCCGATTTACACATGATTGGAGTACCTCATTCCTTACATTCTCCCAAAAATTTACAGTTTTATGTTGCATAGGAGAGAAAATATCTGATGAAGTGTTTTTCCCTATTGATTTCAATGTAAAAAATCCATTTTTCTTTTTGCTATATCTCAATCTCTATTAAAGCTACAGCCATGCCGCTTTGCACATGATTGGAGTACCACACTTCCAAAATTCTTGGTAAAAGTTATGATTTTTTTATGTATAAGAATTAAATTATTGCTTAAAGTGTGTTTTCCCATTGATTTCAATGAATCTCTATTAAAGCTACAGCCATGCCGTTTTGCACATAATTGGAGTACAACGTTCCCAACATTCTGGATAAAAATTATAATTCCGCTGTGTAAAGGAGAGAAAATATTGCAGAAATTGTATTTTATGTTTGATTTCCCATGTATTCTCTATTTTTCTGTTTGTGATATCTCATTTTCTATTAAAGCGACAGCCATGCCATTTTGCAAATGATTGGAGCACCTCATAACCTACCATCTTGCAAAAATTTACAGCTCTATGATCTATAGGAGGGAAAATATTGCACAAAGTGTGTTTTTCACATTGATTTAAAAGAAAAAACTAATTTTTCTTGTGCTATATCTTAATTGCTATTAAATCTACAGCCATGCCACTTTACAAATGGTTCAAGTACCACAATCCCAACATTCTGGCAAAAATTTATGGCTCTATTATGTATAGGAGGCAAAATATCATACGAAGTACTCCATTTTTCTTTTTGCAATATCTCAATTTCCATTAAAGCTACAGCCATGCCGTTTTGCACATAACAGAAATACCACATCCCCTCCATCTAGCAAAATTTACAGTTTTATTCTTAATATGTGAGATAAAAATACACAAAGTTTGTTTTCCCATTGATTACAATGGAAAAACTTCACCTATCTTTTTTTGCAATATTTTAATTTCAATTAAAGCTAAAGCCATGCCGTTCTGCACATGATTGGTTTTCCACATTCACTACATTGAAGAAAAATTTACAGTTCTTTGATGAATAGGATAGAAAATAATGCAAAAATGTTTCTTTTCCCATTGATTTCAAAGGAAAAACTTTTTTTGAAATATCTGAATTTCTATTGAAGCTACAGCCATGCCATTTTTTAAATGAATGAAAAACGCCAATTTTTAAATTTACAATTTTACAATTTAGAAAAAAAATTTACTGTTCTGTGATGATTAGGAGAGAAAAGGAGTGTAAATAACTCACAAAGTGAGTTTTCCCATTGATTTCGTTGAAAAAAATTTCACTTTTTTTTGCAATATCTCAATTTCTTTTAAAACAACATCCATGTCATTTTGCATAGGCATTGAGTACCGCAATCTCTCTACATTCTGGCAAAGATTTACAGCTTTATGATGTAAAGGAGAGAAAATGCAGTTTAAAGCATGTTTTCCAATTGATTTCAATGAAAAATCTTCATTTTTTTGCAATATTTGAATTTCTAATTAATCGCCAGTGATGCTGTTTTGCAATTCAATGGAGTGCCACATTTCCTACATTCTGGCTAAAAGTTAAAGTTGTAAGATGAACAGTAGTGAAAATGATGCACAAAGTGTGTTTTCCTACTTATTCCAATGTGTTTTCCCATTTTTTTTTCAAATTCTATTGCAATTTCTATTAAAGCCACAGCTATGCCGTTTTACAATGGCAAGAACTACCACATTCCCTGAACTTTGGCAAGAATTTACAGTTCTTGATTTATATGAGAGAAAAGTGTGTATTTTTGTATTTTTTGGCTTGTTTCAATGAAAAAATTTCATTGTATTATAATATCTAAATTTCTATTAAATCTACAGCCATGCCATTTTGCAAAGGCAACTAGTAGCACATTCTCCAAATTTTGGCAAAATTTTGAATTGTGTGATGTTTAGTAGAGAAAATAACGCACAAAGTGTGTTTTCATACATGGAATACTGCATTCCCTACATTCTGACAAAAATTTACAGTTCTATGATGTATAGGAGTGGAAATGGTGCACAGTGATTTCTTATTGAATACAATAGAAAAACTTCATTTTTTGTAATATCTCAATTCTATTAAAGGTACATGGCATGGAGTACAGCATTCTCTACATTTGCCAAAATTGAAAATTCTGGGATGTTTAATAGTGAAAATAATGCACAAAGTGACATATCTCAATTTCTTGTAGAGCTCAATCCATGTCAGTTTGCACAGGAATGGACTACAAAATTCCCTACAAACTGGCAAAAATGTTCATAACAATCACAAAAGAGATTTTTGCAATAATGAAGTAAACTTCCAATCTTCAATCTTAATCCTAAAAAAATTCATTGTATTTTACAAATGAGGACTCTATGAGTGGGTTAATTGGATTTCCATAGTCTACAGAAAGCTTATTAGTCTGCAAATGTAGTTGAAGTTAGTGCAAAATGTAAGTTTTAATTCTCACCTCCAATGTGCCACTAAGACTTGCAATATATTGGCATGTTCTTAGGCTAATACTAATATTTGCATGGTGAGATTGCATGTTCTTAACAAGATTTTCATAGTCTTCCCTCGTAATGCACTCATAAGTTATATAAGAAAGTGAATCTTTGGCAGCTTCCACCAATCCAAATCAGTATCTCAAAAACTGACATATAAGTGCTGCACTACTTTGTTCACACACTGTCACTACCCATGTTAAGGGTTTTACATATCAGAATATTGCAACATTTATTATTTACATGTTATCAGTAGTTCTTTAATTTAAAAATCTTATGGGAAAAGGTTTGGAGTATTTTATTCCTATGTAACATCATATTTTCTACACAATACTGATGTATCTCATTTTGATTTTCTATGAAGAGTACTATTAGTATCTTGTGGGCATCAATGGGATGTAACTGGTATATCAGACTAAATACATTCTCCATACAAATTAGTGAATTTAGCAACATAAATGTATAAAAAGATGTTGAGCTGTTTGGAATGTTGCTGGGGGAGAGGATAACTAGAAATATAACTGCGTGAGGAGTTGAAGTTCTGTGTAGCAATAGCAATAAATAAGTGATGAAATGTTGAAAACAAAAAGCTAAAATCTGCAAACAGTAGGTCACTTGCATAACATTCTATAATTTAAATTATCATTGACTCTTATTTAAAATTTCAGAAAGATGTGCAAATCATGTCGTTCATATGGTTTTTGCAGTTGTAATAATACACAATTGATTAATTCTGAAACAGCAATAGAATTGTAGTTTGAAGACGTTATGTTTGCCAACGGTCATACCATGTTGAAAGTACCAGTTCTCGTCTGGTCACTGCTGTTAAGCAACATTAGGCCTGGGTAAGCAAAATTGGGCAATTGACATTTCTATTGTTATTTTATCACATCATAAAATTAGTATCTTGTGGGCATCAATAAGGTATAACTGGTATATTGGACTAAATACAATCTCCATAGTGATTAGTCAATTTGGTAATTTACACCCACTTCAAGATTTTGGGCTGTTTGTAAATATACTGGGGGAGGGGTTAACTAGAAATATAACAGTGAATGCAGAGGAGAAGTTTCATGCAGTAATCTTCAGAATAGAAATAAATAAGTGATGAAATATATAAAAAAAGATAGAATCTGCAAAGTGTAGTCAATTTGCATAACATTCTATAATTTAAATCATCGTTGTCTCTCATTTTAAATTAAACAAAGTTGTGCAATTCATGTCGTTGATAAGGATTATGTAATTGTAGCAATAAATAATTCATTAATTAAGAAACAGCAGTCAAATTGACATTATGTTTGCCAATAGTCATGCAATGTTAACATTGCGAGTTCTCATTTCGTCATTGTTGTTAAGTGACGTTGGGCCAGTGTAGTATTGAGTTGGGTGATTGCTTAGATATTCCTGTTGCTGTTTGTTGATTTGCATTCAGCATTCCTTTAGTTATTTTCTCACATCATGAAACTATTACAGTTTGTTGCATGTAGAATTTCATGCATTTTACTTTAAGGGGGATGAATGCAGATAACAGTTTGTTATTAGAAAGTTTTTTTTTAAAAAAAACTGTATTCCTAATTTGAATCCTGTTTGTCACTGTAAAAGGTTAAAATACAAAGATCGATTTCCAATATTGAATTATGGTGCATTGTTTGAAAAAGATGCATATAAATATAAAAATACAGCAATTATTTATTTTAGAAAATTCTTCACAAACACAAAAGTGATTCATGCAATATTCAAATAATCAAATCTTTGGGAATGTGCAGAAAGCTGAGTAATGTGGAAATACTGTTGTATTCAATACATGATATGAGTATTACTTCTTAGCTCCAATGTGCCACTTAGTATTGCAATGTAATGGTCAGTGCATGGGGTCAGAACACTAATCTTCGGGTGGTGTTATTTCAGATTCTGAACCAGCATCTCACAGTCGTTCACATTAATGAATACATTAGTTATTTATCAGGGAGTGAATTTTCAGCAGCTATCACCAAACAAAATCTGCATCTTAAAAACTGACAAATAAGTACTGCACTTTTTTATTAATGCACTCCATCATTACAAAGGTGAATGATTCTACATTTTTGAATTTTGCAACATTTATTCAATCCATTTTATCAATAGTTTTTTAAATTAAAATTTGATTAGAAAAAGATTGGAGATTGTTAATTGTTATCTAAAATAATGTTTTCTACACAATAGATATGAATCTTACCTGGATTTAGTATAAAGAGCACTGTTGGTATCTTCTTAGGGTGAATGGGATGTATCTGGTATATCTGGTTGCAGGTTCTGAACCAGCCTCTTACACACTTTACTCCTAATGTACACATAAGTAATTTATCAGGGAGTAAAATTTCAACAGATATTTACATTATTATCAGTCATCATTGCCTCCATTATTACCAAGGAGAAGGGTTCTACACATATGAATTTTGCTACATGGATTCATTGCATATTACCAATTGGATTTTTATTTTGCAAATGTTATTGGACAGGTTTTGGAGTATTTTAATTCTCATCCATCAGAATAATTTCACAATAATAATTCTGAATCTTACCTGGATTTAGTGTTAGGAGCACTGTTGGCAATATGTTCACCTCACTGGAATGTAATTGGTGTATTGGGAGTGATGGGTTTTATGGGGAGGTGATTACTAGAAATTAAAAGGTGGGCAGGGAAGAGAAGTTATGCAAAGTAATTATCACTATAGGAAAAAATATGTTTGTGATTAAATATAGAAAACTAAAGCTTAGAATCCCCAAAGAGTAGGCCACTGGTATTACATTTTATAATTTAAGTCATCATTGCCTCTGAATTAAACTATCAGAAATTTAAGCACTTCAATTTGTTGATGTTGCTTTTGCAGGTTTGATAATGCATATGTAGTCACTTATCATAGAACTCCCATTGCACAACGCTGCTTAATAGCAGTGATGAGTTGAGATCAGGTTTTTTAACCTAGAATACTTCCTTAATAAATTTATGTCATATTATTAATACTATGTAGTATTAATAATGTAGTATTATTAATAGAGTATTAATATGTAGTATTAATATTATGAAATCCAGTGCTCAACGTTTTATATATTACATGAAAGGCAATGATAATTCACTGTATATGGTTTAGTTCAAGAGGCTGACACAGTGGGGATCTTTATTTTTCACATTCCATCTTATGTGTTTGAATGTGTTACTTAATCCTCTTGTTGCTGTTGTGTGGATTATCTCACTCCTCCCTGACTCCCAAATATTTATAGATGTCACCAGCTTCTGGCACTATTTTAAGGGCCCACCTGTTTCCAATGGATGGAGATTCTTGATATATAACCTTTGAATGACCTTTGAAAAATACCCATCCTTAAATTTAGCTTCTACTTTTAATGTGTTTATTCAACATTACTATAAATATAAAATACTGGTGCACAACTTGAAATAGTCCTCTTGTCTTCTGCTGTTGTTGCTTTAGTGATTTATGATTCCTGCAAGATTTACCCCTTATTTATAGGTGTGCTCTGTAACATCAACTATTCTAAATGCCTACCTGTTATTATTAGATGCTAAGAGCAACTTATAATCAACTCTACTCTAAATTTATGTGGCATAAGATAAAAAAACGTCTTGTCATTTCATTTTTCAGCTTCATCTCAATCATACCAAAAGAAAAAACCAAATACAGCTCAATACCAAATCATACAAATCATACCAAATATGGCTAAATTTTATTGGTTTTGAATAGCACACAATCTGTGGAATGAGAATGTAAACTGAAGTGGCAGGGGTTATACAATTAGACTTTCAAATAAAATAAAATCTGAATTGATGGTGCAAGTTTCAAATATGTAGCCTTTGTCATTGGTTGACTTCTCAAACAAACAGAGGACAAGTAATAAATAAGCATTTGAGATACAGCTTTTTTGGCTGCCAGCTACAAAATATTCACTCCCCAACAGACTTCTCAATTCTATACAATTTAGAAGAGGGAGATTATAAGGCTCTTTTGAAATCATTAATAACCCATTGTCATGTTTAGTAATTTCCCCAGCAGGGGGTAATTCATTACAAGACTTAGAGACACATATGGACTGAAAACCAAAACTGGTGACAAAAGTTATAGTTAATTTTATTTGCATGTGACTGACACTCTATATTCAGCAATGTGTAGGTGAAAGACATTTGCAGAAGGAACTTGCTCAATGTCATTGATAGAATATGTCCATGAATGCAAGATAAATGATGGTTAATAATAGTGTATGTGTATTTGTATGGAAACCATATGTTAATAAACGCTATCGAATACTCCCCTATCTATCGATTGTTAATGCCAAACAGGGAAATTTTCCCAAAAACTTTTGGGAAATAAGATTATAGAATGATACTAGAAAGGCGACTGATTATTGAAATATTGCAAAAAGAATTTGTGTATGTTACGAATTATGGGAAAAACTAAAATTATAATATTTTATATATGTAATGCATTTTATCAAAGAACATATTGTAAAACAGAATTTGCACTCAACACTGAACGTTATTTTTCTTTTGTATTCAACCCAATGTTAGATAAACTTTGACTGGTCCCTAAAGTGTATCTTATATTCATTATTAAGCAGAACCCATAATGCAGAACAGAGGTTACAACATAATGAAAAGTGACTTAGTAGAGAAAACATTGATGTTTCCCAACAATGCATAACTGTGGTTACCAGATTTATAGTTCCATTTTATATAGGAGAGAATATATTGCACAAAGTAAGTTTTTTTATTTCAACATAATAACTTCATTTTTCATTTCGCTATATCTCAATTTCAATTAAATCTACAGCCATGATGTCTTGCCCATGATTGGAATTATCCTTTCCCAAAATTTTTGCAAAAAATTATGGGACTATTACATATAGGAAGGAAAATATCGCAGAAAGTGTGTGTTTCCATTGATTTCAATGGAAAAACTTCATTTTTCTTTTTGCTATATCTCAATTGTTATTAAAGCTAAAGCCATGCTAATTTGCAAATGATTGAAGCCCAACATTCCTAACATTCTGTCAAAAATTTATAGTTCTGTTATGTATAGGAAAGGAAATATCCCACAAAGTGTGTTTTCCCATTGATTTCAATGGAAAAACTTCTTTATTCTTTTTGCTATATCTAAATTTGTATAAAGCTACAGCCATGCCATTTTGCAAATGATTTTAGTACCCCATTCCCAACATTGAGGCAAAAATTTATGGTTCTATTATTGATTGCAATGAAAAAACTTTATTTTTCTTTTTGCAATAACTTAATTTCTATTAAAGCTACACCCAAGCAGTTTTGTCAATGATTGGCGTTCCACATTCCCTACAATGAAGACAAAATTTTCAGTAAAATCATGTATATAAGAGAAAATAAAACATAAAGTGTATTTTCGCATTGATTTCAATGGAGAAATTCCATTTTTCGTTTTGCTATATCTTAATTTTTGTTAAAGCTATAGCCATGCCGTTTTGCACATTATTGTAATACCACATTTCTTAAATTCTTGCCAAAATTTACAGTTCTATCATGTATAGGAGAGAAAATGTTAATCAATGTGTTTTCTCATTGATTTCAATGGATAACACTGGTCAGCTCGATTTTTTATGCCTTTATGATATTATCTGATTTGAATCCAGTGTTTTATGCTGGTTTGAAATATGCAATTAGTTTTTTTTATCACATAGTTTTTCCACAACTCTGCTTCAATGATGTTCTGAGGTAAGCTAAATTTTGAGATTATTGATTGGTGTCTGAGTTTACAACATGTAGAAGGTTACATTTCTGGGTTGAATTTGAAGAATAAAGAGCTGTGAAATAAAGTTGCCTAGCATGAAATTGGGAGATGTTTTAGCATTTGGCACCATGAAGCAGTTTTTGGATGTAAATAACTCATCTATTAATGAAGGCAGAACTTAATGATTTTGTGAGTGATTTGAAGTTATCTAAAAGTAATCTGGAATGGCGGTGGACTTAGTGGGGGACACCCTGGAGTGAAGGACTGTAACTTGTAGAATATACCCTGCCTCAGGTAGGAGATGGGTGAGATGATAATGATTTGAACTTATCTAAAAGTGCAGGAGAACCTCTTGGTTCTAGGGTTTAAAAAAAAATCCTTTTTGAACCAGGGACATTTTTCTTACGTTATCACCATACAGAAGAAGTACTACTGCCAATTATTGCTAAGGAACACTCAGTAGTGCTTTGTTGTGGCATTCCTGGCCACATAAAACATTTTCAAAATTAATATGCTGCTTCTGAGTGGAGGCACTGCATTGACTCCTCCAAAAGATCTTTAAAGTCAATTCATTTTCATAATGGGATTAGATAGTTTATTTTGTCCTATTAAGAGTCTTTTGAAAGTGTGAAAATGGTGTTGATGAATATTAAAAATGAGGTGCACAACTGGCATATATGTGGAGATTTAAAAATGATTGGCAAGCTTCTTGGTTAGTTGCAGGCTATACAAAAATGATTGGGACAGTAGAGAAAAAGATAAGCACTGAGTGAGGAAATCATGGCCAAAAAGAAAGCATCTCTAGTCACACTAAAAAATATTTTGAACAAACCATAGATTGAGCCCACAATATTATTACTTCAACCTTTACATATTAAACTCTGGATTGGATCACATGATTGGATTAGTTTGTGGGTTGGGGATAAATCCAGGCAGCCCACTGGAGATGAGGAGGTAGGTGAAACGACAAGGAAAGGGTTAATTGGCAGCACCCAACGTTCTTTACCAACCTCCCAATTTGGTATTGATGTGGGTATGCGCTGCTTAACTTCAGGGATCTAATTAGAACGGGTGTCTCCAACTCAACTTCACCACACTGATGAAACAGTTTGCAAAAAAACATTGCACACAGATGGAACCTGTTTTCAATATCTTGCAAAGCAGTTTCCAAACATTACCACAGAAAAATTATAGCAGGAATATTTGTGGGTCCTCAAATTCACAAACGCACAATTTGAGGATTCTATGAATAAAACTTAACAATTTGCATGGATTAGATTTAAATCTGTTGTTTAAAGCTTCTTGGGAGACAAGAAGGGCAAAAATTACCAATACTAAGTGGAGACAATGCTGGAGTAGTTGAAGAAACTTGGATTCAATAGGATTGTTAAATTGTTATTTCAATTCTCTCATTTGAAATATTTCCCAAACAACCTTCTAGAATTTAGTGAGGAGAATGGTGAAAGATTTAACCAAGATATTAAAGAGATGGAACAGAGGTACCAGGGAAGGTGGAATTCTAACATAATGGCTGACTACTGCTTGAACCTTGAACGAGAGTGTAAAAAACAAGGATGTCAAGGAGGTAAAAGAAAGCGGAGTTTGAAGTAGAATAAAAGTATTTCAAATCCATTTCTCAACAATCCATTTTCTATCAGTTGAAGAAATCCGACTAAATATTGAATTTTAACATTCTGCTTAAAAATAGTATAATTTAAGGAGATGCTTTAGGGCAATAAAATTTCCAAGAAATCAATAAAAATTCATGTCACTTGAAGAAATTATTAGAAATTTTTAAAAAATCTTTACGAATCTTAGAAAAACTACACCCATATTTTAAATCAGCAGCAAAAACGATTCAGAATAAGCTGAAATCCTGCAAACTTCAGGAATTTCTTTTTAAATCCACCATTGTGTAATTTTTATTTTTCGTTTTGCTATATCTCACAATCTAATAATGCTACAGCCATTCCGTTTTGCACATAACTGGAGTACCACATTCCCAACATTCTGGCAAAAAATTTATAGCTCTATTATGTATAATATAGAGTTCAGTTCTATTATATAGAGTTCTATGTTATATAGGAGAGAAAATATCGCACAAAGTGTATTTTCCCAATAATTTCCATGGAAAATCTTCATTTTTCTTTTTGCTATAGCTCACGTTCTATTTAAGATAAAGCCACGCTGTTTGCAAATAATTGGAGTACCACATTATCTACAGTCTAGCAAAAATTTAAAGTTCTATCATGCAGAGGACAGAAAATATCATACAAAGTGTGTTTTCCCCTTTTTTTTCTATGGAAAAACTTCATTTATTTTGCAACATCTCATTTCTATTAAAGGTATAAGCCACAGCGTTTTGCACATGTTTGAAGTTCCACATTCCCTACAATCTGTCGGAAGATATGCAGTTCTATCATGTATAGAAGAGAAAGTAATGCACAAGTGTATTTTCTGATTGATTTCAAAGGAAAAACTGATTTTTTTCCTTTGCAATATGTCAATTTCTATTAAAGCCCCTGAACGCCGTTTTGCACACAATTGGAGTACCACATTATCTACGTTCTGGCAAAAAATTCACAGTTCAATGATGCATAGGATAGAAATCATTGCACAAAGTGTGTTTTCCTATTGATTTGAAATGACAAACTTCATTTTTCTTGTTGCTACATCTCACAATATATTGAAGCTTCAGTGATGTTGCTTTGAAGATGATTGCAGAACAACATTCACAAAATTCTGGCAAAAATTTATGGTTGTATTATGTACATGAAAGATAACATCACAAAAAACTGTTTTCCTAATGATTTGAATTAAAAAACATCATTTTTTTATATCTTAATTTCTATTAAATCTAAAGCCATGCCGATATTCACATGCTTTGTGTACCGCATTCCCAACAATCTGAAAAAAAATTTGCAGTTCTTTAATGTATTGGAAAGAAAATATCGCACAAAGTCTGTTTTCCCATTGAATTCTATAGAAAAACTATATTTTTCTTTTTGCTATATCTTGATTTCTATTAAAGCTAGAGCCATGCCGTTTTCCATATGATTGGAGTACCACATTACCTACATTCTAACCAAAACTTATACTTCTATCATGTATAGGAGGAA
>JAAFCE010009127.1:11598360-11647974 GCA_013389805.1 Trigoniulus corallinus
GTTATGATTCTATTCTGTATAGGAATAAAAATATCTCACAAATTGTGTTTTCCTATTCATTTCATTATAAAAACTCCAATTTTCTTCTTGCAATATCTCACTTTCTATTGCAGCTGCAGCCATGCCGTCCTGGATATGATTGGGGTATTACAATCCTTACATTTTAGCAAAAATTTGCAATTTTTTCATGTATAGGAGACATTCATTCATTTTTTTTTGCTATATCTTAGTTTCTATTATAGCTACAGCTATGCCGTTTTGCACATGATTGGAGCATCACAATCCCTACGTTCTGCCTAAAATTTGTGGTTCTATTACGTGTAGGACAGAAAATATCACACAATGTGTGTTTTCCCATTGATTTGAATGGAAAATCTTTACATTTTTTTTTACATAAAATAAATTTCAAATTAAGTTTCCCCATTGATTTCATTGGAAAAACGGCATGGCTACAGCAATGCCGTTTAACACATGGTTGGAGTACCTCATTCCCTACCTTCTTGCAAATATTTACAGCTCTGTATTGCACAGGAGAGAAAATATCGTACAAAATGTTATTTCCCATTGATTTCAAAGTAAAAACTCAATTTTTATTTTTGCTATATCTCAATTTCTATTAAAGCTACAGCCACGCCAATTTCGCTCATGTTTGCAGTACCCTACTCCCTACAATCACGTAGAAATTTTCAGTTCTATATTGTTTAAGAGAGAAAATATTGCACAAAGTGTGTTCTTCCATTGTTCTCAAAATTTTTCATTTTTGTATATCTCAATTTCTGTTAAAGCTGCAACCATGCCGTTTTGCACATGATTGAGATACCTCATTCCCTACATTCTTCTATATTGTATAGGAGATAAAATATCCCACAAAGTGTGTTTTCCTATTGATTTCAAAAGAAAAACTCCAGTTTTCTTTTTGCTACATCTCAATTTCTATTAATGCTACCACCATGCCGTTTTGCTACATTCTCAAAGAATAAACAGTTTTGTGCTGTATAGGAGAGAAAATATAGCACACGGTGTGCTTTTCTATTGATTTCAATAGAAAATCTTCATATTTCTTTTTCCTGGATATCAATTTCTATTAAAGCTAAAGCCATACAGTTTTGCTCATGATTGAAATACCTCATACAGTTCTATGTTGTATAGTAGAGAAAATATAGCACAAAGTGTGTTTTCCTATTGATTTCAATATAAAAACTCAATTTTACTTTTTGATATATATCTCAGGTTCTATTAAAGCTGCAGCCATGACGCTTTGCTCATGATTGAAGTACCTCATTCTCAACATTCTCACAAATTTTACAGTTCTATGTTGTATAGTAGAGAAAATAAAGCACAAAGTGCTTTTCCTATTAATTTCAATGTAAAAACTCCATTTTTCTTTTTGCTATACCTCGATTTCTATTAAAGCTGCAGCCATGCCATTTTGTACATGATTGAAGTACCTCATTCCCTACATTCTTGCAAAAATTAACAGTTTAGTGTTGTACAGGGGAGAAAATTTCCCACAAACTGTGTTTCCAATTGATTTATCTGTAAAAACTAGAGCTATTGCCATGCGGTGTTGCACGTGATTGGAGTACCACATTTGCAACATTCTGGATAAAAGTGATTACTCTATTATATATAGGAAAGAAAATATCGCACAAAGTGGTTATTCCCATTTACTTCAAAGCAAAATCTCCATTTTTCTTTTTGCTATATCTCAATTTTTATTAAAGCAACAGCATTGCCATTTTGCACATGATTGGAGTACCTCATTCCCTATATTCTCGCAAAAATTTACAGTTTTATGTTGAATAGGAGAGAAAATTTCACACAAAGTGTATTATCTAATTGATATCAATGTAAAAACTCCATTTTTCTTTTTGCTATACCTCGATTTCTATTCAAGCTACAGCCATGCCATTTTGCACATCAGAGGAGTACCTCATTCCCTTCATTCTCGAAACATTGACAGTGCTATGCTGTTTAGAATAGAAAATATTGCACGAAGTGTGCTTTTCTATTGATTTCATGGGAAAATCTTCATATTTCTTTTTGCTATATCTCAATTTCTATTAAATCTACAGCCATGCCATTATGAACATGATTGGAGTACCACATTCCCGACATTCTGGATAAAAGTTATGATTCTGATATGTATGGAGAGGCAAAATATCGCTCAGAGTGTGTTTTCCCATTGACTTCAATGTAAAAACTACATTTTTCACTTTGCTATATCTCAATTTCTATTAAAGCTACAGACATGCCAGTTTGCCCATGATTGGAATACCACATTGCTGCATTCTGGATGAAAGTTATGATTCTATTATGCATAGGAAAGAAAATATCATCCAACGTGTGTTTTTCCATTGATTTCAAAATTAAAGCTATAGCCATGCCATTTTGCACATGATTGAAGACCTCATTCCCTACATTCTTGCAAAAATTAACAGTTTTATGTAAAATAGGGAAGAAAATTTAACACAAACTGTGTTTTCCAATTGATTTAAATGTAAAAACTACATTTTCGTTTTCCTATAACTCAATTTCTATTATAGAGCTATTGCCATGCTGTGTTGCACGTGATTGGAGGACCACATTTGCATCATTCTGGATAAAAGTTATGACTCTATTATATACAGGAAAGAAAATATCACAGAAAGTGTGTATTCCCATTTATTTCAAAGCAAAATCTTAATTTTTCTTTTTGCTATATATCAATTTTTATTAAAGCAACTTGATTGGAGTACCTCATTCCCTATATTACCGCAAAAATTTACAGTTTTATGTTGAATAGGAGAGAAAATTTCGCACAAACTGTGTTATCTAATTGATATCAATGTTAAAACTTCACTTTTTGTTTTCCTATAACTCAATTTCTATTATAGAGGAAGTGTGATGCTGTGTTGAACGTGATTGGAGTACCTCATTCCCTACATTGCTGCAAAATTTATAGTTTTTTGCTGTGTATGGAAGAAAATATCACTCAAATTGTGTTTTTCCATTGATTTCACAGTAAAATCTCCATTTTTCTTTTTCCTGTATCTCAATTTCTATTAAAGCTACAAACATGCTGTTCTGCACATGATTGGTATACCTCATTCAATACATTCTCACAAAAATTTACAGTTCTATTAACTATAGGAGAGAAAATATTGCACAAATTGTGTTTTCTGTTTGATTTCAATATTAGGCAACATTTTTTTCTGCTATGTCTCAATTTCAATTAACGCTACAGCCATGCCGTTTTTCTCATAATTTGAGTACCTCATCCCCTATATTCTTTCAAAATTTACAGTTCAATTTTATATAAGAGAAAAATATCGCACAATGTGTTTTTTCTATTGATTTCAACGTAAAAACTCCATTTTTCTTCCTCCTATATCTCAATTGCTTTTAAAGCTACAGCCATGCCGTTTACCACATGATTGTAGTATCTCATTTCCTACATTCTCGGAAAAATTTACAGTTCAATGTGGTATAGGAGTGAAAATGTTGCACAAAGTGGGTTTTAAAATACTCCATTTTTCTTTTAGCTATTTCCCAATTTCTAATAAAGCTACAGCCATGCCACTTTGCACATGATTAGAGTTCCTGATTTTTTACATTCTCGCAAAAATTTACAGTTCTTTGTATTATAGGAGAGAAAATATCTTGCTATATCCCAATTTCTATTAACGCTACAGCCATGCCGTTTTGCACATGATTTGAGTACCTAATTCCCTACATTCTCGAAAAAATTTACAGTTCTGTTATATAAGATAGAAAAATCGCACAAAGTGTGTTTTCCCATTGATTGCAATGTAAAAACCATTTTTCTGAAAGCTATATCTCAATTTATATTAAAGCTACAGCCATACTGCTTTGCACATGATTGGAGTACTACATCCCCAAAATTCTGGAGAACAGGTATGATTCGATTATGAAAAGAAATAAAAATTTTGCAGAAGGTGTATTTTAACATTGATTTCGATGTAAAAACTCCATTTTTCTTTTTGCTATATCTCAATTTCCATTAAAGCTACACCCATGCCGTTTTGCAAATGATTGGAGCGCCTCATTTCCTACATTCTCAGAAAAATTTACAGTTCTATGTTGTGTAGGACAGAAAATATTGCAGAAAGTGTGATTTCTCATTGACTTAATTTAAGCGCTCTATTTTTCTTTTGGCTATATCTCAATTTTTATTAAAGGTACAGCCATGCCGTTTGACACATGATTCGAGTACCACATTCCCAACATTCTGGATAAAAGTAATGATACTATTATGGATAGGTAAGAAAATATCGCACAAAGTGTTTTTTTCCATTGATTTCTTTTTGATTCATCTCAATTTCTATTAAAGCTACACCTATGCTGTTTTGCACATGATTGGAGCGCCTCATTCCCGTGTTGCGTTGATGAAGGCTGATTTGAAGTAATCCCATGTGTGACTAGAATGTATCTGTGGTTTAGTTGATTTTATTAATCTTGCATCAAATGTTATGTTTCTCCGCAATGACACTTGAGAGGCACGAGTTTACAGAAACAATATTAAACTTGATTTATTAACCTTGTATTTATTTATTTAAAATGAAATGTGATAAGGAACAACTGTAAGATTAGAAGAAGTGAAATTGTGCATATGTACACTACAAGTACCAAAATAGAACTCTATTTTTTTTTAAATTGTTTTAGAACTAGACTTTTTCCATCTGACATTCCATTCTTTCAAATTTCAAAATACCAAATAATGGAATGTGTCAGATGAGAATAGCATAAAGATTTAAATTCAAATTTAACACTCTATAGAATGCATGCTCTAATGACGTCATGTGAGAGGGCATGCATTCTGTAAAGTAATGATGTCATGCACGTAGTGCGATGACACTACAAATATACCCCCTTGCGAAAACAAAACTATTTCAATTTAAAATGTACATGTTGAGCACAGGCACGTGAAAGCGTGATGATGGCAGAAGGGGTAGGAGGAGGGGTTGATGTGGAGGAGTTGGTACCAAAGGATGAAGGTGGTGGTGGGTTGATGGGTACAGGTGGAGGTGGCTTGATAGATGCAGATGTAGTTGGATTTGTGGAAGTCTCTGTTGACTCTGGAAGACAGAAATCAGAGATAAAGGCAGGTTTGAGACAATCAATTGTGACAGTGTCTTTGCGCCCCTTAAAATCTATTATAAAGAATTTGTCATGTCGACGAAGAATTTTGTATGGGCCATGATGTGGTGTGGAGAGTGGGTGTTCCAAAACTCCAGAACGAACAAAGACATGTGAAGTACACCAATTCGGCCAGAGAAGCCTGTAGGTCTTCTTTAATGGCACACTGTAGAGCAAGAAGGATGATTGGAAGGTTGCTGCTCCAGTTTACTGGGTTGTCAGTAGCGTTCAAAGCTGCTTTGAGCTGGCGATGGAACCTTTCTATCATCCCATTAGATGCTGGATGATAGGAAGTGGTCTGGATATGTTTGGTGCCCAGAACATTACACAGATGATTGAACAGAAGAGAGTCAAATTGACTACCTCTATCTGTAGTGATGGTAGATGGTACACCAAAGCGTGAGAACCTGTGCTCGAGAAGAGCATGGGACACTGTTGAAGCAGTACAATCTGCAATAGATATGGCTTCAGGCCAACGTGTGAATCGATCTATACATGTCAGTATATATTGATGCCCTTGTGATGGTGGCAGTGGCCCAACAATGTTTATATGAATTTTGTCAAAACGGGATGTCGGTGGAGCACAACTAGTCGGTGGGGAGTATGCGTGTCGATGTACTTTGCTCTTTTGGCACTGAATACAAAATTTTTTCTAGTGACAAACATCCTTATTGATGGAGGGCCAAACAAAACGTTCTGTTATGAGCTTCAAAGTAGCTGTAGCACCAGGATGAGATAATCTATGCACATTATTGAATACTTGTTATCACAAGGATTTAGGAATTACTGTTCATGGTCTTATCAGTGACACATCACAATATACACTGAGGGAAGATCCTGGAATGGGAATAAGTTGAATCTGTAAAGACTGTGGATTCTGTAGTAATTGTGAGAATTCTGTGTCTGCTATTTGTTCTTGATATAAACTCTCCAGATCAAGATGCTTCTGCAAAAGAGTTAGTTGGTGTAATGTTGGATGAGATAAGGCATCAGCGACTGTATTTGTCAGACCTTCGATGTACTGTATGTCCGTGGTGAACACTGAAATAAAATCGAGATGCTGAGATGAGGGCTTGTCTAGACTAGTTCACATTGCAAAAGTGAGAGGTTTGTGATCGGTATAGATAGTGAAATACCGACCTTCGAGAAAGTAGCAGAAATGTTTCACTGCCAAATAAATCGCGAGTAACTCTCTTCCAAAAGCACTATATCTGACTTCCGCTGGTTGAAATTTGCGTGAAAAAAACCTGGGGGTTGCCATGAATTATCTGAGAACTGCTGAAGAACAGCACCTTTTAGTTGTTTTTAGTTGGTTTAGTTGATTTTATAAATCTTGCATTAAATGTTATGTTTCTATGCAATGACACTTGAGAGGCAATGGGTTTACAGAAATAATATTAAACTCGATTTATTAACCATGAATTTACTTATTTAAAATAAAATGCGATAAGGTACAACTGTGAATTTGAAAGAAGTGAAATTGTGCGTCTGTATGCTACAAGTACCGAAATATATAGTGCTATGTTGTATAAAAGGGAAAATATTGCACAAAGTGTGTTTTCCATTAATTTAAATTTATAAACTCCATTTTTCTTTTTGCTATATTTCAATTTCTATTAAAACTCCAGCTATGCCGTTTTGCACATAATTGGGGTACCTCATTCTCTACATTCTCACAAAAATTTACAGTTTTATGTTCTAAAGGAGAAAATATTGCACAACTGTGCTTTTCTTTTTGGTTTTAATGTAAACACTGCATTGTTCACTTTGCTTTATCTGAATTTCTATTAAAGGGATATAGCGATGCCGTTTTGCACATGATTGCGGTACTGCAGTCCCAACATTGCGGATAAAAGTTATTATTCTATTATGTATAGGAAAGAAAATATCGCTCAATGTGTGTTTTTCCATTGATTTCAATGTAAAAATTCCATTTTTTTTTTGATATTTATATTTCTATTAATGCTACAGCCATGCCATTTTGAACATGATTGGAGTACCTCATTCACTGCATTCTCGCAAATATTTTAAATTCTATGTTGTATAGGAGAGAAAATATCACGCAAAATGTGTTTCCCATTTATTTCAATGTAAAAACTCTATTTTTCTTTTTGCTCTATCTCAATTTCAATTGTAGCTACAGCAATGCCATTTCACACGTTATTGGAATACCACATTTTCAACATTCTGGATATAAGTTATGATTAAATTATGTATAGGAAAGAAAATATTGCACAAAGTATAAAAACTCCATTTTCATTTTAGTATATCTCAATTTCTATTAAAGCTACAGCTATGCCTTTCTGCACACAATTGGAGTACCCCATTTCCTACATTCTAGCCAAAATTTACAGTTCATTTCTGTATAAGAGAGGAAATATTATGGAAAGAGTTTATTCCTATTAATTTTAATACAAAAACTCCACTTTTCATTTTGCAATACTTCAATTTCTATTACAGCTTTAGCCGCGCCGTTTTTCACATGATAGGAGAAATCCCTGTAATCCCTTTACAACACTAGTAATGGTAGGGTGGCTTTTTATTAGGCCTTTCACCTGATCCTTTCGAATGCTATTTTAATGTTAAATGGTGCTTGGCAGGAAAGACCAGTGATATGTGTCTGTCTTTGCCCTAATCTCCTTCAATTTATATGAATGATCCTTTCTCCCTTTGTACTTAGCATGGGACACACATCCCACCAGAGGTCCATCAAACCCCAGCAGCAGCAGTCTGATACACAGACTTACGCTGTGAGATGTTTGCCACTGGCTCAGTGTTTCCCAACCTAATTCCCTGATCATGTCAGACACACTATCCCTCTGAGAAAACCTTTGCAATACAATTCTTTTTTCCCTTCTATTTATCCTTTCAATCCTTTCAATCTATCCTATCAATTTATCCTTTCAATCTCCCAAGATAATTCCTGCCTGAAGGGAAATAAAATTGGACTACCATACTCCCAACTTGGTAGCACCATTGAAATATATTCTGTTTCCCTCCCCTTTCTTGTGCTGTCCTGGAGGACCCTACTAATCAGACGTAGAAATTTGCCAGCCCCCCCAAAGAATTTATTAATATGATCCTTCCAAGTACTTTGGTTATTTAAAATTATTCCAAAATGCTCTTGGGTGCCAACTCTCTCAACCCTAACTCCACCTATATAGTAATCAAAGTCAGCTAACTCCCTAGATCTGGATATTGTAAGAAACCTACACATTTTCAGTTTCAATGGCAGTTCCCACTTTATACACCAATTGTAAATCTTGTCAAGATCCTGTTGTAATTGTTTGCAGGATGAAAACCCCTCATCTAAAATCTGGGCAGTACTTGTGTCATCTGCAAATAGTTCAAGGAAGGAACTAATGTCAAATCCTATGTCATTCACATAGAGAATGTACAACAAACGACCAGAAACTCTACCCTGAGGTACCCCTGATGTGGCTGGTATCCATTCAGATGCACTACCCCTGTATTTTGTTTGTTTGTTTGTGTTTAAGGTCCCATCAACTACAAGGTCATTAGAGACCCATCCACTGCATAGTTCTAATGCATATGCTGCACAGACGCCACACCAATGCGATGATTATTGGGTATTAGCAGTACCCAGCTTTCCCGAGCGACCACCCATGTCAGTACTAACTGGGCTTGCGTTGCTTAACTTCAGTAATCAGACGAGAACTGGTGTGTCCAACGCAACTCGCCACTTCCCACTACCCCTGTACATTACCCTCTGTTGTCTATGAAGAAGATAGGACCTTACCCACTGAGTAACCTTACTAAGTATCCCTTGACTTGACATTTTTGAAATCAGCTTATCATGGGGTACCGTGACAAAAGCCTGTTATAAGTCTAAGAATACAACATGAACCTGCTTTCTGTTGTCTGAAGCCTTAAGAATATAACCCATTAGAATGGCCATTTGGGTGTCACATGACCTTCCTTTCCTAAATCCATGCTGATTGTTGCTAAGAATGCCATTCTTTTCCAGGTATCCAATAATAGAGGAGTATAAGATGTGTTTAAAAACCTTGGATACAGCACTCATTAATGAAACTGCTCTATAGCACTTAGGGTCCTCTGTGTCTATTGACTTAAACATTGGTACCACTTAAGCTAGTTTCCATGATGATGGAACAATTCCCATGTCTAATGACTTTCTAAATATTTCCACCAGGTAATAGCTAAGTATCCAAAAAAGTCGCTGCATAATATATGGAGAAATGCCATCAGCACCTGCAGCCTTATTAACCACTGATTTGCGTAGTAGTTGCTCAATTCTGACCCTAGATATAGTAACCTCATCCATTCCCACTGAAGAATCACTATAAGTACCAGCTGGAAGTTCCTCCTACTGGTTGCAAAACTTTTTGCAAATGCATCTTTGAAAACATTTGCAATCATAAGACTATCCATAACTACATTTCCTGAACTATGTTTAACCACTGTATCCCTATAACCCTCTTTCCTACACCTTCTCAGATACCCAAAGAAAGCTTTTGGATTTTTCTTAAGCCTGTCTCCCAAAATTTTTAAATGAAAAATTCTTGTAAGCCTTTATCATATACACTTTAACCATTTTCCGAAGCTTCTTATTATCTAACTTACCATTGGCATCCCTCCCTCTCCTAAGTGCATTCCTAGCGAAATGCTGGTTCTGCAAAGCTACCTTCACCTCTTTCGTATACCATTCAGGAAAAGTATTCTTCCATATAATCTTATTGGGGACTCGTAGTTGTTTGCCCTTCTCTAAGAGGGCTACGAATGGTTGCCAAGATTCCTCAACACCACAGGTATTAACAATGGTATAAAAATCATTTAACTCATATTCTAGATATGATTTAAAATATTCCCAATTTGCTGTATTATATTGGTATGCCACCCTGTCTTGTGCCACCTGTCTAGATAACCTTTTAGCTAGCTCAACCCTAACCCCTGCATGGTCACTAATTCCTTCAATACACTTTGTAGTGTTGATAGAGCTGGGCACATTTATGAATACTAAATCTAAAATCCCTCCTTTATCATGTGTAGCAATTGTCACAATCTGTTCCAATCCATTACAGTACAACTGTTCCAAAAATAGGTTCAGAGCACCTGATAACCTGGAATTTGAATTAGGCTTCACACAGCCCCAATCCAACCTTGGTAAATTGAAGTCCCCTTGAAGAATTACTAGTGGTACATTCTTCTTTATATATATATATATATATATTTTATATATATTTATATATATATATATGCTCTGATGATTGTGACAGTCTAATAAGTGGGAGTGTTTCATCACCTTTGGGGACGATAGAAGCTGACTACATAAATTCACCCACCACAAGAACTTGCTACATGACAACATACAATTTCATAATCTTCCTCATATTACAGTTCACTAGAGCTCTCCAGGGATTTATCTATTTCTATAAAGACTCAACACCCTCTGTCTGGTTCCCTATTCTTTCTATAAACTACAAACTTATCTGAGAAGATCTCTACTGATTTGATGTCTCCCCTCAACCAGGATTCAGTGCCAATTATGATATCAGCATCTGATGTAGCAGCAAGAGTATTGAACTCAACCACTTTACTGTCTATGCTTCTGCAATTCAAAAAAAAAAGTCAATGGATCATTTACATCTAAAGTCTTAGCTATCCTTCCCCTACTAATAAACTTCCTATTGATATATTGACTCAACCTGGCATAAGATGACATGGTACCTTTCCTAAAAAATCGACAATAAACTCCTTCATTTTTGTACCAATCCTTGAGACAGCCCTTGCATTAAAATGAAACCCATCAACAGCAAACCAATGTTGGAGATCTGAAAGACATGCTCTGCAATCCAGAAGTTTCGCCCCAATAGCCTGACCTTCTGACCTTATTGATCCATCCGACCTTTGCTGCAGTTAACCTACCTTTATCCTGTCATTCCACAACAGGACACCACATAATTCTTGCCTTGGGCTTAAATCTTTTTACCTCTTTAGCTATATCCATAATTCCCTTCAGAACTTCAACTGCAGGTTTATCAAGAGTTATATCATTTGATCCTATATATAAAATGGTCATGCAATCCTCCTTTTCCCCTTTGATAATACCTTCAATCCTACCATTAATGTCTTCCAACCTTGCATCATGGAGGGAAGCAACACTAACAAACCCAATCTGTAGCTCTTCTGGTAGAGCCCAGCTATCAACACCCCTTAAGTTTGTGTCCCCAAGTGCAAGATTGGATTTGCCAGGGGATGGGCTTTGTACACATGTAGAGCCCTCTTCACTAACCTCTGCCAATCCTCCACCAGTAGAAACCTGGGGTATTGAGGCAGGCAAATGGCTATCCTTTGCATCTGATTCCCTTACCTCCTTCCCTTGCAATGTGGGTGTAATTTGTTGACTATCCAGTATCTGAAATTACCCTTCTACCTTTAGGCTTTCAAACTGTTACTGAGGGACGCCTTACCAATCTTCATGCCCCCTTTATTACCCGATGGCATCACCAATATTCTAGGTGAACTAGATGGTGGCGCCATTGGCATCCCAACATTACCCTTGGTTAAACCAGCTGCTGAACAGCTGCAACCCAGGATTTTAGCCTGTAACTTGCTGATCTCCATCTGCATATTAGAAAGCTCTAATTTTAGGAGCTTGCATCCACCACACTCTGCAACTTTCTTTGGAGGCATAATAATATGATCTCTCAAAGTACTGCAAAAACACTATAATAATGTGAATATCAAAAAGTGGTCCCAAAAACAACTTAAAAAGCACAGTCCCTTATTAAATGCACCCTTAAAATGCCATATAGTTATACCATTTACAATAGTCAGGAATTCCTTAATTATAGTTAACAGCCAATTTATAAATCTTATATCCAAATAGAAGAATATACATTGAATAAATATCTAAAAAAAAACTTTACCAAAAACAACAAATTCATTCCCTATATTCTTGCAAGAATTTACAGTTCTGTGTTGTATAGGAGACAAAATATCGTGCAAAGTGTGTTTTTATATTGATTTCAATGGAAAAACTCCATTTTTCTTTTTGCTAAAACTCAATTTTATTCACACTGCTGCCTTGCCATTTTGCAAATGATTGGATTACTACATTCCCTAAATTTTGGCCAAAACTTGCAGTTCTATCATGGATAGGAGACAAAATGTACAAATTGCGTTTTCTGTTGATTTCAGTGAAAACTCCTTTTGTTTTGCTATATCTCAATTTCTATTTAAGCTACACCCAGGCCATTTTTCACATGATTGGAGTACCACATTCCCTTATTCTGTAAAAATTTGTGGTTCTATTATGTATAGGAAAGAAAATATTGCACAAATTGTATTTTCTTATTGATTTCAATAAAAAAAACTTCATATTTCTTTTTGCTATATCTCACTTTCTATTAAAGCGACAGCATTGCCATTTTTCACATGATTGTAGTACCTCACTCCCTACATTCTTGCAAAAATTTACAGTTCTATGTACTATAGCAGAGAAAATATCCAACAATGTTTGTTTTCCTATTCATTTCAATGTAAAAACTCCATTAATCTTTTTGCTATATCTCAATTTCTATTCAAGCTGAAGCCATGCAATTTTACACATGATTGGAGTACCACATTCCCAACATTCTAAGTAAAAGTTATGATTTTATAATGTATAGGAAAGAAAATATTGCACAAAGTGTGTTTTACAATTGATTTCAATGTAAAAACTTCTTTTAAATTTCTACAATATTTCAATTTCTATTAAAGCTGCAGCCATGCCTTTTTGCACATGATTGGAGTACCTCATTCCCTACATTCTCTAAAAAATTTACAGTTCTATGTTGTATAGGAGAGAAAATATCGCACAAAGTGCTTTCCCATTGATTTAAATTTAGAAACCATTTTACTTTTGGCTATATTTCATTATATGCTATTATATGCTACACCCATGCCGTTTTGCACATGATTGGAGTACCTCATTCCCTACATTCTCTCACAAAAATTTACAGTTCTATGTTTTGTCAGAGAGGAAATATATCAGAAATTGTGTTTTCCTGTTAATTTTGATGTAAAAACTCCACTTTTCTTTTTGCTATACCTCAATTTCTACTAAAGCTACAGCCATGCCGTTTTCAACATGATTAAAGTACCCGTTTCCCTACATTCTGGTCAAAATTTGCAGTTCTATCTTATATAGGAGACAAAATGCACAAGTGCGTTTTCCCTATGATTTAAATATAAAACATTCATTTTTCTTTTTGCTATATCTGAATTTTCCTTAATGCTACAGCCATGCCGTTTTGCACATGATTGGAGTACCACATTCCCAACGTTCTGGTTAAAATTTATGATTCTATTGTGTATAGGAGAGAAAATATCACACAAAGTGTGTTTCCCATTGATTTCAATGTAAAAACTCCATTTTTCTTTTTGCTTTATTTCAATTTCTATTAAAGCGACAGCCATGCCATTTTACACATGATTGGAGTACTTCACTCCCTACATTGTCACAAAAATTTACAGTCCTTCGTTGTATTATTACTTATTATTATGACATCTGCTATAACAGAAAGATCTCTTATGAAGTGGGGTGGTGAGGTTAGAAAGAGGAAACAACTTAAGCATTGCTTTTCCCCCTTGCTAATCAAAATTTAGTAATTATTTTTCATGATTTTGATACAAGCAAATGGACCCACAGGCACACCTTTCATGTGAACCACTACTTCAAACTTATATACACAGTCGATTAAGTAAATCTGTACAATTTATATTATTGTCCCAATGGTGGTAAAGCCAAACAATCCTAGAAAATATAAAAACATTTTAGAGTGAAAGAGCCCCTAATTGTGGGACATTCAAAGATATTGTTACACCCCTATCTGGGGCTGAATCAATATGTAATGCTTTGTCATGTAAATTAGCCAATTTCAAAAGTAGGATATGGCCAGAAGTAGACCAACACCTAAACCCATATGTGATTACTGGTTTAATCAGCCAATCAAACAACCAGGACTGGAGTCCTTGGAACAATTGCATGCCCTTAATATTCTGCACAACTGCATAGATCCGTTTTACCTTGAAATATAAATAGTGAAGATATAACTGATAGGTTAATTTTGTATCTAGAACTAAGTCTAAATCTCTAATCAAATGTATACATGGAACAGGTACCCTGTTCAAAAATGAATAGGGGTATAGTATAGGGGAACTTGTCCAGTGAAAGGTTATAATTGTAGATTTGTTATGGTTTAATGGCAAGTTACTTAAGTTATTTGATAACAGTCATTGCTCAACAACTGGAAAGAAATCAATTAGGACATTTTCAGTAGCCATATCAACCACCTCTTTAGAAAGCTTCAGTTCATCAGCAAATGCACATGGAATGACCTGAGAGCTAATTTGGGCAAAAGGATCATTACTATAAATATTAAATATGAACGGGCTGAAGTTACTGCCTTGAGGAAGAGCCATCATTTGTTGGGAATGATTCTGGCTCAAAACGCCCTCAATTTTAACAAAGTTGTAACATTCTGATAAATAATGTCCTATGAAACTATGTAGATCCCCTGATACACCATACCATTCCAATTATTTCAATAGTAATGGATTGGACACTGTATCAAAAGCCCAAGAGATATCTAAATATAGGGAATCCAACTGGTGCCTTTGTTGAAATGCGTTTGTTATATTGTTAGTGTGCATCAATAATTTAGATTAAGTTGACTTCCCTGGCTTGAAAACCATGTTGCACAGGGTGTCAAAATCTTCTTCTCCAAGGAACCAATTTAGCCCAAATAATCTTTTCTAAGATGTTTGCAAAAGGTGATAAAATTGAAATTTGGTGGTAATTGACCATAATCGCCCTCAATCCACTTTTAAAAATAGGCAATACATCGGCAGTCCTTCAAATCTTAGGAACAGTCCGAGTTTGTAAGCATAAGGTAAACAACTCTGCTAGGATAGGTGATATCAAATCCCAGTAAGCCTTGATTAGAACTAAAGGAATACCACAATGATTTCAATGTAAAAACTACATTTCTTTTTGCTATATCGCAGTTTCTATAAAAGCTACAGCCGTGCCATTTTGCACATGATTGGAATACCACATTCCCAACATTCTGGAAAACAGTTATGATTCTATTATATATAGGAAAGAAAATATCACACAAAGTGTGTTTTCTCATTGATTTTGATGGAAAAACTCCATTTTTCTTTTTGCTATATCTCAATTTCTATTAAACGGCATGTACACTGTAGATTTTTTTGCTAGATTTGCTCTAGCTAGAGCACTCTCCATAAAATCTACAAGTGTAAACATTTGTAGAGAGTGGTTTATCTAGAAACCACTCTACAATAGAGCACTTACTTTCCAGGGAGTGCATAGTGTAAACAGAATTGAGAAACAGAAAAAATTTACTCTAGGTCTATTTGTTTAATCAAATAGAGCTCCATGGTATTCATTTAGTGTTGTATGAAGAAAATATCAAGTAGTAAGAATTTCTAGACCAAAGAGAAGACATCATTATTAACATTTAACTTTTTGGGACTTTTGTTTTAAATAACTATATTTATTACTTCATTATGTCTGAAATTTTATATTATTTTTCAAAAATGCTGCCCCCCCCCAAAAATGGTCCTCCCCACCTTTGCTACACCACTTTTTAATGGATGTATGTACTTTACCCTAGGAGCATGGCTAGGGCTTATGCAGCTTAGGGCAGTTCTCAAATCCCCCACTAACCCCTATGCCCCCCACCCTCGCTATGCCACTAATTAATAGAGGTATGTAATATACCCCAGGATCGTAGCAAGGGCTAATGCCACTCAGGGAAGGTCTCAAAGTTGCCCCCCGCCAAACCCCATGGCCCCCACCCTTGGTATGCCACTTATTAATGGAGGTATGTGATATACCCCAGGAATGAAGCTAGGGCTTATGACACTGGGCATATCTCAAATTTGCCACCAAACCCCCTACCCTTGCTATGCCAATTTCGTTTATTTCTAGTCTGTCTCTTATTTTTTCTTTTCATTCAAAGTATCACTTCAGCTGCAGCTACATAATAAATTCTAGACATTTAAAAAAAATTAGAAAAAACTCACACAGCATGCCATTTTTACTATCTCTATAATCTAAAACTCCACAGTGAAAACTCACTGTGGAGAAGTCATTCTAGAGATTCTCTACAAGTCTGGTAGAAGTCTGGTAGTGTAAACAACTACAGTAGACTTCTTGCTGTAGGGCAGCGACCTCTAGCTTGGTTTTCCTCTACAATGTACATGCACCTTTAAAGCTACAGCCATGCCATTTTGAAAATTATTGGAGTACCAAATTCCCAACACTCTGTCTGAAAGTTATGTATCTATTATGTATAGGAGAGAAAATATCGCACAGCGTGTTTCCAATTAATTTCAAAGTAAAAACTCCATTTTTGTTTTTGCTATATCTCAATTTCTTTTAAAGCTACAGCCATGCCGTTTTGCACTTGAATGAAGTACTTCATTTCCTACATTCTTTCAAAAATTTACATTTCTATGTTGAATAGGAGAGAAAATATCGCACAAGATGCGTTTTTCCAATGATTTCAATTTAAATACTCCATTTTCCTGTTTGCTATATCTCAATTTCTATTAATGCTACAGCCATGCCGATTTGAACACAATTGCATTACCTCATTCGGTACATTCTCACAACAATTTCCTGTTTTATGTTTTATAGGAGAGAAAATTTTGCACAAAGTGTGTTTTCCCATTGATTTCAATCTAAAAGCTAAATTAATCTTTCTGCTATATCTCAATTTCTATTAAAGCTACATTCATGCCACTTTGCTCATGATTGAAGTACCTCATTCCATACATCCTCGCAACAATTTAAAGTTCTATGTTGTATAAAGAGAAGATATTGCACAAAGTGCGTTTTTCTGAAGATTTTAATAGAACAACTCCATTTTCTGTTTGCGATATCTCAATTTCAAGATTAGAGTACCTCATTCCCTACATTTTCAAAAAAACTTACAGTTTTATGTCGTATAGGAGAGAATATATTGCACAAAGTATGTTTTCCTATTGCTTTAAACATAAAAACTCCATTTTTCTTTTTACAATATGTCAAATCTTTTTAAAGCTACAGCCATGCTGTTTTGCACATAATTGGTGTATCACAGTGTTAACATTCTGGATGAAAGCTATGATTCTCTTATGTATAGGAAAGAAGATATTGCACAAAGTGTGCATTCCTATAGATTTCCATGAAAAAATCCATTTTCCTTTTTGCTATATCTCAATTTCTAATAAAGCTCCTGCCTTGCCGTTTTGCACATGGTTTGAGTACCTCATTCACGACATTCTTGCAAAACTATACAGATCTATGTTGTATTTGAGAGAAAATATAACACAAAGTGAGGTTTCCCTTTGATTTCAAAGTAAAACTCCACTTTTCTTTTTGCTATGTCTCACTTTCTATTAAAGCTACAGCAATACCGTTCTGCAAATGATTTCAGTATATAATTTCCTACACTTCTTCAAAAATTTACAGTTCTATGTTGTATAGGAGAGAAAATATTGCAGAAAGTGTTTTATTCTATTGATTTCCATGCAAACACTTCATTTTTCTTTCTGTAATACCTCAATTTCTATTAAAGCTACAGTTATGCTGTTTTGCACATAATTAGAGTAACACATTCCCTACATTCTGCCCAAAACTTGTGGTTTTATTTTGTATACGTGAGAAATATAAAGTGTGTTTTTCCGTTGATTTCCATTTAAAAACCATTTTTGTTTTTGCTTTATCTCAATTTCTATTAAAGCTACAGCCATGCCGTTTTGCACGTGATTGGAGTACCTTGTTCCCTACCTTTTCTCTATAAAATTTACAGTTCTATGTTGCATAGGAGAGAAAATATCGCACAAAGTGTTTTCCCATTGATTTAAATAAAAATCATTTTTCTTTTGGCTATATCTCAATATCTATTAAAGCAACAGCCATGCCGTTTTGCACATGATTGGAGTACATCATCCCCTACATTCTCTCAAAAATTGATAGCTTTATGTTGTATAAGAGAGAATATATTGCACAAAGTGGGTATTCCCTTTGATTTCAATGTAAAAACACCATTTTTCTTTTTGCTATATCTCAATTTCTATTAAACCTACACCCATGCCGTTTTGAAAATGATTGGAGTACTACATTCCCTACATTCTGTCACCAATTAGAGGTTCTATTATGTATAGGAAAGAAAATATTGCACAAAGTGGGGTTTTCCACTTATTTCAATGGAAAAACTTCATATTTCTTTTTGCCATATCTCAATTTCAATTAAAGCTACATCCATTCCTTTTTGCTTGTGATTGGAGTATCTCATTCCCTACATTCTCACAACAATTTACAGGTCTATGTTCTGTAGGAGAGAAAATGTCACACAAAGTGTGTTTTCCCATTGATTTCAATCTAAAAACTACATTTTTCTTTCTGCTATATCTCAATTTCTATTAAAGCTGCATCCATGCCATTTTGCTCATGATTGGAGTACCTCATTCCCTACATTCTCGCAACAATTTAAAGTTCTACGTTCTAGAGGAGAAAAGATATCGCATCAAGTGTGCTTCTCCATTCATTTCAATATAAAATCCCCAAATTCTGTTTGCAAAACCTCAATTTAAATTAACGCTATAGCCATGCCGTTTTGCACATGATTGGAGTACCACATACCAAACATTCTGGATAAAAGTTATTATTCTATTATGTATAGTTAAGAAAATATCACACAAAGTGTGTTTTCCGATTGATTTCAAAGAAAAAAGTCAATTTTTCTTTTTGCTATATCTCTATTTCCATTAAAGCTACAGCTATGCCATTTAGAAAAAGAGTAGAGTATCTCATTCCCTACATTCTCACAAAAATTTACAGTTTTATGTTGTATAGGAGAGAAAATATTGCACAAAGTGTGTTTTACCATTGATTTCAACATAAAAACTCCGTTTTTTTGCAATATGTCAATTGCTATTAAAGCTACAGCCATGCCGTTTTGCACATGATTGGAGTACCACATTCCCAACATTCAGGATAAAAGCTATGATTCTCTTACGTATAGGAAAGAAGATATTGCACAGTGTGTTTTCCTATAGATTTCCATGTAAAAGTTTCATTTTCCTTTTTGCTATATCTGAATTTCTATTAAAGCTACAGCAATGCTGTTTTGCACATGATTGGAGTAACTCATTCCCTACATTCTTTGAAAAATTTACAGTTCTATGTTGTATGCAGACAAAACATCACACAAAGTGTGTTTTCCATATGATGAAATGTTTGTCACCTTTCGTAGCTGTACGTTCTCCCCTGACAAAACTACTGTCATGCCTCAGCTTACCCTGGATGGCCCCCTCCTACCTTTTGTAGAGGCAGCCCGATTTCAAGGTCTCCGTTTTGACAGCCATCTAACATGGGCCTCGCACTTGAAGGAGCTGAAGGCTAAGTGCCTACCCTCTCTGAGTATTCTGCAGTACCTGCAGGGATCTGGTTTTGGGGCAGGTCGAATGGTGATGCTTCGATTCTACAAATCACTCCTTCAATCACATTTTGATTATGGATGTGGCATGTATGGCCTGGCCACTCCCTCTACTCTCTGGATGCTGCACAGTGTTCATCATGCTGGCATCTTGTTGTCCATTGGGACGTACCGCACAAGCCCAGTGCTCAGCCTTTATGCTGAGACTGGTAAAATACCACTGGCTTTGCAGCAGCAGTACTTGGCTGCTGCATATATTTTGCAGCTTAAAGGTAAGCTGCAGCACCCCACACACCAAGCCGTCTTTAGTCACATTATGAGACGGCCATTTGACCGCCGCCCAATGGTTCCCCTTCAATTTGGTTTGCAGTGGATGGGCGGATGGTTGCTTGCCTGGGTGTGACTCTTCCTAGGGTGCAGCTGGCCTCTGTGCCGCCCTGGACAGTGCCAGAGCCCAGTTTTGATTTTGTGTAAGCAGCCTTCCCCAAAACCAGTCCTGATAGGTCAGTGCACCAACAACAGTTTGGACGCCTCTCTCTGACCTATCAGGGCCATGTTTTTATTTACACTGGTGGTTCAAAGGATGGCTCCTTGGTGAGATGGTCAGTCTTTACAACTGGTCATCTCATTGGGGGCCGCCTTCCAGGCGTCACTAGTGTCTTAACTGCAGAGCTAACAGCTCTGCACAGGGCACTGGAACTTATCCTATTATTGAATGACAGACGCTTTGTTATTGCAGCTGTACCCTTTATGGCAGACATGCCATTGTCCAGTGTGTGCACAGATTGCTGCTCATGATTCGTAAGCAGGGCAAGACAGTGTTGTTCATGTGGGTCCCGGGGCATGTTGTCATCATGGGCAATGAGAGGACGGATGGCCATTCCCATCAGGTGGCCCACTTGCCAGATATACATAACACTGCTGCCCCCTCCTCCGATGATCTCCCAATGGTGCAGTGGGCCATCCTTGAACAATTTCGGGCCCAGTGGTTTGCGGAGACCACCAATAAACTCCACACACTGAAGGACACCACAGAGCACTGGGGGTCCTCCTGCCACCAGTCGCAAAGGGAGGATGTTGTGCTTGCTTGGCTTCGGATTGGTCACCTATTTCTCACCCACTCCTACATTTTATGGGGTGAGGAACAACGATAGTGTTACTTCTGCTGGGAGCCTCTTTACTGTGGCACATATCTTTAGTCACTGTGAGAGATACCACGAGCTAAGATTGCAACTGGGAGTTGGTCAGGAGCTCTCTGCCTCACTTGGGATAACCCTTAGGGGGTGGAGAGCACACTTGTGTTTCTGAAAGAGGCCGGCCTCTTTCACAGCATTTAAACTGATTTATACATGTACTTTTTAGGCAGCGTTGTATTTATTTTTGTATTGGTTTGGCTTTTGCCTTTTTATTTCTGTGTCTGTTTTGGCTTTTCCTGTGTTTATTGTTATTACTGTTTTGGCTTTTGCCATGTTTATTGTTATGACTGTTTTGGCTTTTGCTGCTTTTATTGTTATGTCTGTTTTGGCTTTTGCCTTTTTTATTGTATTGTCTGTTCTCGTTTTTGCTGACTTAACTTTTATTTCTGTTTTGGTTTTTTCCTATAAATATTCTTTGATATTTATTGGGCTATTGCCTTTTGTACGTTTTAGTTTTGGAGGGCTTTTGCCCTTATTGATTGCCATCATGGCTGCAAGGCCATTTGCACCCTCACCATGATGATTGTCTTTCTGGGCCCTAACGACCATTTTAGTCAATGGGCCCTAAAACAAAAACAAACAACAACAACATATGATTTAAATATACAAACTCCATTATTCTTTTTGCTACATCTCAATTTCTATTAAAGCTACCCTCATGCCATTTTGCAAATCATTGGAGTACCCATTCCCTACAGTCTCACAAAAATTTAAAGTTCTATATTATATAGGAGAGAAAATATCAATTTTCAATGTAAAAACTACATTTTTCTGTTTGCTATATCTAATTTTCTATTAAAGCTACAGCCATTACGTTTTGTGCATGATGTAGTACTACATTCCCTACATCCATTCCAAAACTTGTTGTTCTATTAGGTATAGGAAAGAAAATATCACACAAAATGTGTTTTTCCATTTGTTTCAATGTAAAAAGTCAATTTTTCTTTTTGCTATATCTCAATTTCTATTAAAGCTACAGCCATCCCATTTTGCACATGATTGAAGTAACTCATTCCTTAAATTCTCAACAAAATTTCCAGTTCTATGTTGAGTGAAGATATGGTGTTAAAAAAACACCTACCTCCACTTATAATTACAATTTACTTACTCTTGAACATCCTACTAATACTTTGTGGACATCTCACAACTACACAAAAAAATAAGATCAGATGCAAATGCACACAAATTGCATGTGCTTCAACAGCACTTACTGTATGAATGCACATGGTTTTTTAATAATAGCTACAAACAGAAACAATACACGTTTCTCTTAATATAATTTTATTAATTAAAATTTTAAAGTCAAATAGTATGGCCAACAAGAATCAAAAAATTTAAATATTTAAAAAAAAAAGAAAACCAAAGAAAGTTCTTCCATGATAATTCAATAGAGAGGCTGCAAAATTTATCTGCTTTTGAACAAAATACACAAAGACACAAAAGTTAAATATCTTATGTTAATTTTATTGTTAACCATTTATTTATTAATTGATGTTAATTCATTCTTGCTGGTATATAAAAGTTATTCATTTATTGTTCATCCTAACGTGATTCATCAAAAATTAGCAGCCTTCACCACAAATAGTGACCCAGACATGATCTGATGGATACACACTATAAGAACAAAAGAAAATAAATAACTACGAAGACTTCAGGATATTTGAACACTCTATATCATTTTTAACAAGAATTTATTACATTTCAAAAATTCAACATAACGTCTTCACATCACTCTACAGTACAGAATGGCAATCAGTCACATAACATAAGGATAACCCTATGCTACATCTGCAACCATAACAGGAGTTCAATCATAAAAGTTAATGATGACACTCAACCTATCACACCAGTAATCTCCACTTACATAATAGGTTCACTACCTTATCGACCTACTAAACAAGGATTTCAGCAAAAATAATCAAAAAAAAAATGGAAGATCCAGTTTTTAATGCGATCAGTTAATGATAGTGCTTCATATAATATTTTACATCTGTGATAGTGCAACTAATAGGAGATAAGTACAACATTTGATGGTAGGATAAAATCATTTATTTTGGTTAGGCCCAATATATCAAGGTCATAATGGAAAGCCCTACACAATTCTGCGATGTGGGACATCCCACAAGCCCTCAATCGTTCGGTCACATAGAAGAAGAAAGTAATTTGAAAGTCATGCCACAACAGCATGGAGTAAAATTTTTAAATCTGCCCATATTATGGTCACATGACCCCAAAACGTGGTTTGTCACCATTGAACACCGTTTCAAAGCATATCAGATGAAAAGTGACTCGCAAAAGTTTGACATGACGATTGATGCCTTGCCCCCTGAAATTATTACTGAAGTTAGGCATCTGATACTAACGCCCCCATTACTGAAGCATATGAATTGTTAAAGAGTGCTGTAATTCTGTGTAGCTCCCAACTATTTCACAATCTGCAACTAGAGAACAGGAAGCTGGCACAGCTTTTGCAAAATATGCAACAGCTGGCTGGTAGCGCAGTAACATTCCCCATGAATCTGCCTCTCCATCAGGAAGTATTCGTCTCCAGATTTCCATGGCAAATTCAGATAATTCTGGCCACCATAGATCAGGCCACAACTTTGGAAGCACTGGCCAAAATGGCTGTAAGATTCTGGATGTACTGGATCCCAGAATCCATGAAATTAAAGCCTTAACTACGCCAGGCATCAATCAAAAACTAGAGTCAACACAAGACATCAACCTGTGGAACGAGAACAAACTATGCAGTCATCTAACTGAAACAGTGTCTGAATTAATGAAGCAAGTTGAGTTACTATGGAAGAAGACTCAAGGTGTAACTATGGACCAACCACACACACACACACATAAGGTCCAGATCTTCTTCCATGTGACATACACCTTGGAACATCGCCGATCAAGGAACAGAAATCTGCTGGTATCATCTCACTTTTTGAGATAAGGCCCAAAAATGAATTCCACCCTGTAGCTCAAAGCATGAAATCGCGTAGGCCTATCCTCTCTTAAGGTTGCAGATGATACACACAGACACGACAGCCCTTATTTATCCATGATATTAAAAACAAATTAAAATTTCTGATTGACAAGGGTGTAGATTTCAGTTTTCTCCCAAAACATAAAGTTGACCCTCAGGTACTGTGGAGATAAGGTGTTGTAAAAACACCTACCTACTTATAATTACAATATACTAACTTTTGAACATCCTATTAATACTTTGTGAACACTTCACATTTACTCAAAAATACTAAGATCAGATGACAATGCACAAAAACTGCATGTGCTTCAACAGCACTTACTGTATGAATGCCCATGGTTTTTAAATAATAGGAACACATGAAAACAATACATGTTTCTGTTAATACATTTTTTAAATTCAAAACTCAAGTTTTAAAATAAAATAGAATGAGAAACAAAAATCCAAAAAATTTAAATATTCAAAAGAAAAGAAAACCGAAGAGAGTTCCTCAAAGATAATTCAAACGAGAGGTCGCAAAATTCATCTGTTCCTAAAAAAAAAACCAAAACACACAAAACTTAAATATCATTTGTTAAGTTTATCATTAACCTTTTATTTATTAATATATATTAATTCGTTCTTCCTTATTATAAAAGTTATTCATTTATTGTTCACCCTGAAGTGTTTCATCAGTTTTTGGAGTCAATAATTCATTCATACAAGATTACTTCTCATATAGTTGTGAATCACAAATTATATTGAGATATTCAGATAAAAAATTTAGTTGAACAATAAATCAACGTTTATTAGTGAAACATAAAATCAAAAATTAGAAGCCTTTACCACAGTTGTATAGAGAGAAAACATCTTACAAGGTGTGTTTTTCCAATGATTTAAATGTAAAAACTCCATCTTTCTATACATCAATTTCTTTAAAGCTACAGCCATGCCATTTTGCACATTATTGGAGTACCTCATTTCCTACATTTTTACAAATATTTAAAGTTCTACGTTGTATAGCAGAGAAAATATCAAACAAAGTGTAATTTCCCATTGATTTTAATTTAAAAACTTCATCTTTCTATATCTCAATTTCTTTTAAAGGTACAGTCATGCCGTTTTGGCACATGATTGGAGAACAACATTCCCAATATTTTGGATAATAGCTATGATTGTATTATGTATAGGAATAAAAATATCACACAAAGTCTATTTTCCCATTGATTTCAATGTTTAAAAACTGTATTTTTCTTCAGACTATATCTCAATTTCTATTAAAGCTATGGCCATGCCATGTTTCACATGATAGGAGCACCTCATTCCCTACATTCTTGCAAAAATTTACAGGTCTATGTTGTATTGGAGAGAAAATATCACAGAAAGTGGGTTTTTCCATTAATTTTAATGTAAAAACTCCACTTTTCTTTTTCCTATGCCTCAATTTCTAATAAAGATACAGCCATGCCGTTTTGCACATGATTGGAGTACCTCATTTCCTAAATTCTTGCAAAAAATTACAGTACTTTGTTGTATAGGAGAGGAAATATCTCACAAAGTGTGTTTTTCCATTGATTTCAATTTAAAAACCATTTTTTTTTTGCTACATCTCAATCTGTATTAAAACTACAGCCACGCAATTTTGCACATGATTGGAGTACCGCACTCCCAACATTCTGGATAAAAGATATGATTTTATTATATATAGGAAAGAAAATATCGCACAAAGTATATTTTCCCATTGATTTAAATGGAAAAACTCCATTTTTCATTTTGCTATATCTCATTTTCTATTAAAGCTACAGCCATGCCGTTTTGCACATTATTAGTGTGCTGCATTTCCAACATTCTGGATAAAAGTTAAAATTCTGCCTTGTATAGGAGACGAAGTATCGCAGAAAGTGTATTTTCCCTTTGATTTCCCATTTATTCTCCATTTTTCTGTTTGCGATATCTCAATTTCTATTAAAGCTACAGCCATGCCATTTGTCACATGATTGGAGTACCTAATACCCTACAATCTTTCAAAAATTTACAGCTTTATGATGTATAAGAGAGAAAATATAGCACGAAGCATGTTTTCACATTGATTTCGAAGGAAAAACTTCATTTTCTTGTGCTATATCTCAATTGCTATTAAATCTAGAGCCGTGCCACTTTGCAAATGTTTGGAGTACCACATTCCCAACATTCTGGAAAAAATTTATGGCTCTATTATGTATAGGAGGCAAAATCTCATATGAAGTACTCCATTTTTCTTTTTGCAATATCTCAGTTTCCATTAAAGCTACAGCCATGCCATTTTGCACATGATAGAAGTTCTACATTCCCTCAATCTTAGCAAAATTTCCAGTTTAATTCTTTATAAGTGGGGTAAAAACGTACAAAGCTTAATTTCCTATTGATTACAATGAAAAACCTTCATCTTTCTTTTTTGCAATATGTCAATTTCAATTAAAGCTAAAGCCATGCCGTTCTGCACATGATTGGTTTTCCACATTCACTACATTGAAGAAAAATTTTCTGTTCTATGATGTATAGGATAGAAAATAATAAAAAAATTTTTCTTTTCCCATTGATTTCAAAGGAAAAACTTTTTTTTAAAATATCTCAATTTCTATTGAAGCTACAGCCATGCCATTTTGTAATTGAATGAAGTACCTTATTCTCTACGTTATGGGAAAAATTTACAGTTCTGTGATGATTAGGAGAGAAAATAATGCACAAAGTGTGTTTTCCCACATGGTAAGCCACATTTCCTGCATTTTTTTCAAAAATTTAGTGTTCTATGATGTATAGGAGTGTAAATAATACACAATGTGAGTTTTCTAATTGATTTCTTCGAAAAAAATTTAATTTTTTGAAATATATCAATTTCTTTTGAAACTACAGCCACGTCCTTTTGAACAGGCATTGAAGACCATGTTCCACTACACACGCAATATATTGGCATGTGCTTAGACTAATAGTAATATTGGGGTGGTGTAATTGCATGTTTCTAATGAGATTTCCATAGTCTTCACTCTTAATGCACTCATAAGTTATATAAGGGAGTGAATTTTTTGCAGCTTTTAAGAATCCAAATCTGTATCTCAAACACTGACATATAAGTGCTGCACTTTTTTGTTCACACACTAACATTACCCATGTGAACGGTTCTACAAATGAGAATATTGCAACATTTATACATTACATGTAATCAATAGTTCTTTAATTTAAAAATCTTATTGGAAAAGGTTTGGAGTACTTTATTCCTATGTAACATCATATTTTCTACACAATACTGATGTATCTCATTTTGATTTACTACAAAAAGTACTATTAGTACTAGAAATATAACTGCGTGAGGAGTAGAAGTTCTGTGTAGCAATTGCAATAAATAAGTGATGAAATTTGGAAAACAAAAAGTTAAAATCTGCAAACAGTAGGTCACTTGCATAACATCCTATAATTGAAATCACCATTGCCTCTTATTTAAAATAGCAGAAAGTTGTGCAAATCATGTCACTGATAAGGTGTTTGTAGTTGTAATAATACACAATTGATTAATTGCAAAACGGCAATCAAATTGCAGTTAAGAGATGTTATGCATGCCAATGGTGATACCGTTTTGAAAGCACCTGTTCTCGTCTGGTCATTGCAGTTAAGCAACATTGGGTGAGGCTAGACCTGAGATGGGTAACCACTTAGGAATTCCTGGTGCTATTGGCTGATTTGCTTTTGGCATTTCTTTTGTTATTTTTCCACATTGCATGTGGAAATTCATGCATTTTATTTCAATTGGGATGAATAGAGATGACTTTGGGATCTGGAAATTGTTTTAATGAGAAAGCTGTATTCCTAAAGTGAAGGCTGTTACATCATTGTAAAAGGCTAAAATACGTAGATCAATTTGCAACATTCCATTATTATGCTTTGTTTGAAAATGGAGAATATCTAAAGAAAAACACAACAATTATTTATTTCAGAAAAATCATAAGAAACACAAAAGTGATTTGTGCAATAATGAAATAACCATCCAATCAACAGTGTTATTTCTTCTCAATTTTGGGGAATGGTACCAATGAGGATCCCATCAGTGAGTGAATTGGTGATTTTTGCATAGTAAAGAATGCTCAGTTATCTGCATATATATAGTTGAAGTCAAGACAAAATAGTTTTACTTCTTCACTCCTATGTGCCACTAAGCATAATAATATATTTTCATGTGATTTGTCTCATATTAATCTTGGGATGGTCCTATTGCAGGTTCTGAACAAGCTATTAACAGTTTTTACTCTCAATGTACACATAAATTATTTATGAGAGAGTGAATTTTTGGAAGATTTCACCCGCCCAAATCTTAATCTCAAAAAACTGACATATATGTACTTCATTAACTATGTGAAGGGTTCTATATATGAGAATATTGCTATATTTATTTGTTGCACGTTATCAAAACTTCTTTAATTTAAGAAATCTTATTGGAAAAGGTTATGAGTATTTTATTCCTATGTGACATCAAATTTTCTGCACAATACTGATGTATCTCATTTTGATTTAATATGAAAAATACTATTAGTATTTTTTGGGCATCAATGGGATGTAACTGGTATATTAAACTAAATACATCCTCCATAGACATTAGTCAATTAAGCAACTTAACAGCCAAACAGACCAACATCCCTTTGTACACTGGTTGAGTGGATAACTAGAAATATAACAGTGCATGAGGATTAGAAGTTCCGTGTAGTAATCTTCACAACAGCAATAAATAAGTGATGAAATGTGGAAATCAAAAAGTTAAAATCTGCAAACCGTAGGTCACTTTAATAACATTATATAATTTAAATCATCATTGCTTCTTATTTAAGATATCAGAAAATTGTGCAGATCATGTCGTTGATAAGGTTTTTGTAGTAGTAATAATACACAATAGATTAATTGCAAAACAGCAATCAGATTGCAGTTGAAGGACGTTAATTCTTCCAATGGTCATACTGTGTTGAAAGCACCAGTTCTCGTCTGGTCACTTCAGTTAATTAACATTGGGCCAGGGTGGTACTGAGATGGAGTTTACTTCAATAGGGATGAACAGAGATAACACTTTGGGATCAGGATATTGTTTTATTGAGAAAGCTGTATGCCGGAAGTGAACGCTGTTACATCATTGTAAAAGGTTAATATACACAGATTCAGTTCCAACATTGCATCATGGGGCTTTGTTTCAAAATGAAGCATGTTTAATAGAAAAACCCAGCAATTATTTGTTTCACGAAAATCATAACAATGATTCATAACATTGATTCGTGCAATAATGAAACAAACATCCGATGTACAATGTTATTTCCTCTGAATTTAAGGGAATTGGTGATTTTCGTATAGTACAGAATGCTCATTAATCTGCATATATTGTTGAAGTCAAGACATAATAGTTTTACTTCACCACTTATTTGTGTCACTAAGAGTAGTAAAATATTGGCTTTTCTTTGGCTCATACAAATCTTGGGATGGTGTTATTGCAGGTTCTTAACAAGCTTTTCACAGTCTTTACTCTAAATGTACACATAAGTTATTTATCAGGGAGAGAATTTCTGGCAGCATTCAGCTATCCAAATCTGCATCTGAAAAACTGAAATATAAGTACTGCACTTTTTTGTTCACACACTCTATCATTACCAACCATAAGGGTTATACATATGTGAAAATTACAACATTTATTCAATATTTATCCATAGTTGATTAGTATAAAAATCTGTTTGGAAAAGGTTTGGAGTACTTTATTCCTATGTAACATCATATTATTTACACAATTCTGATGTATCTCATTTTGATTTTCTTTGAAGAGTACTATTAGTATCTTGTGGGCATCAATGGGATATAACGTGTATATTGGACTAAATACAATCTCCATAGTGATTAGTCAATTTGGTAATTTACACCCACTTAAAGATTTTGGGCTGTTTGTGAAGGTACTAGCGGAGGGGATAACTAGAAATATAACAGTGAATGGGGAGGAGAAGTCTCATGTAGTAATCTTAAAAATAGAAATAAATAAGTGATGAAATATGGAAAACAAAAAGAAAGAATCTGCAAATAGCAGGCAATTTGCATAACATTCTATAAATTAAATCAGTAATAAGAAATTCGTTAATTAAGAAACTGCTGTCAAATTGACGTTATGTTTGCCAATGGTCATGCAATGTTTAAATTGCTAGTTCTCATCTGGTCACTGTAATTATGCGACGTTGGGCCAGTGTATAAATGAGTTGGGTAATCACTTAAATATTCCTGTTGCTGTTTGTTATTTTCTCCCATCATTACACTGTTACAGTTTGTTGAATGTAGAATTTCATACATTTTACTTCAAGGGGGATGAATGGAGATACCACTTTGTTATCAGGAAATTGTTTTTTTTTGTGAAAGCTGTATTCCTAAGGTGAATCCAGTTTCATCATTGTATAAGGTTAATATACACAGATCGATTTCCAATATTGATTTATGGTGCTTTGTTTAAAAAAGATGCATATAAAAAGAAAAATACAGAAATTATTTATTTCAGAAAATTCTTCACAAACACAAAAGGGATTTTTGAAATATTGAAATAATCAAATTTTGGGGACTGTGCAGAAAGTGTGCAAATACTGTTGTATTCAATACATGATATGAGTTTTATTTCTTAGCTCTAATGTGCCACCTTGTATTGCAATGTAATGGTCTGTGCATGGGGTCGCAATACTAATCCTGGGTTGTGTTATTGCAGAATCTGAACCAGCCTCTCAGAGTCGTTACTATTAATAAACACATTAGTTATTTATCAGGGAGTAAATTTTCAGCAGCTATCACCTAACCAAATCTGCATCTTGAAACTTGTCATATAAGTACTGCACTTTTTTTATTCACACACTAATCCTGGGTGCAATACTAATCCTGGGTGGTGTTAATGCAGAATCTGAACCAGCCTCTCAGAGTCGTTACTATTAATAAACACATTAGTTGTTTATCAGGGAGTGAATTTTCAGCAGCTATCACCTAACCAAATCTTAATCTTGAAACTTGTCATATAAGTACTGCACTTTTTTTATTCACACACTCCATCATTACAAAGGTGAATGATTCTACATTTTTGAATTTTGCAAACATTTATTCATTGCATTTTGTCAGTAGTTTTTTAATTTAAAATCTCATTGGAAAAAGATTGCAGATTGTTAATTGTTTCTAACATAATGTTTCCTACACAATAGTTATGAATCATACCTGGATTTTGAATAAAGAGCACTGTTGGTATCTTCTTGGCATCAATAGGATGTATCTGGTATATCTGGTTGAAGGTTCGGAACCAGCCTCTTACACACTTTACTCCTAATGTACACATAAGTAATTTAGCACGGAGTAAAACTTCTACAGATATCTACATTATTATCAGTCATCATTGCCTCCACTATTACCAAGGAGAAGGGTTCTACATATATGAATTTTGCAACATTGATTCATAGCATATTACCGATTGGAGTTTTATTTTCTAAATTTTATTGGACAGGTGTTGGAGTATTTTAATTCTCATTCATCAGAATAATTTCACAATAATAATTATAAATCTTACCTGGATTCAGTGTGTTCACATCACATTCATGACATTCAATATGTTCACATCTTTGGAATGTAACTGGTGTATTGGGAGTGATGAGGTTTATGGGGAGGTGATAACTAGAAATTTAATGGTGGGCAGGGAAGAGAAGGTATGCAAAGTAATTATCACTATAGGAAAAAATATGTTTTTAATTAAATATGGAAAACAAAAAGTTAGAATCCCCAAAGAGTAGGCCTCTGGTATTACATTCTATAATTTAAGTCATCATTCCATTTTAATAAAAATATCAGAAATTTAAGCACTTCAATTTGTTGATATTGTTTTTGCAGGTCTGATATTGCTAATGTGGTCACCCATCATAGAACCCCCCTTTCACAATGCTGCCTAATAGCAGTGATCAGTTCAGATCAGGTTTTTGAACCAGTAACACTTCTTTAATAAATTTATGTTATATTATTAAAACTACATGTACCTTATATTGAAATTCAAGAGCTCAACATTTTGATATATTACGTGAAAGGCGATGATGATTCACTGTATACAGTTTAGTTCCAGAGGCTGACACATTGGGGATCTTTATTTTTCACATTCCATCTTATGTGTTTGAGTATGTTATTTAATTCTTTTGTTGCTGTAGTGCGGATTATCTCACTCCTCCCTGATTCACCAAAATTTATAGATGTCACCAGGTCTTGGCACTAAATAAAGGGCCCACCTGTTTGCTTTGGGTGGAGATACACAACTAAGCTCCACACAAATAAATGTAATGCTTGATAAATAACCTTTGCATTACCTTTGAAAAATACCCATCTTTAAATTTGGCATCTACTTTTTAATGTGTTTATTCAACATTACTATACTGGTGCACAACTTGAAGTAGTCCTCTTGTCTTCTGCTGTTGTTGCTTTAGAGATTTATTCTTCCTCCAAGATTTACCCCTTATTTATAGGTGTGCTCTCTAACATCCACTATTCTAAATGCCTACCTGTTATTAATAGATGCAAAGAGCAACCCATAATCAACTCTACTCTAAATTTATGTGACATAAGATAAATAAACATCTTTTCATTTCATCTTTAAGCTTCATCTCAATCATACCAAATGAAACACCCAAATACAGGTCAAATCCAAATCATATAAATCATGAAAAAAACAGAATTGATGGTGCAAGTTGCAAATAAGTAGTCTTTGTCATTGGTTGACTTCTCAAACAAACCGATGACAAGTAATAAATAAGAATTTAAGATACAGTTTTTTTGTTTGCCAGCAACAAAATATTCACTCCCCAACAGACTTTTAATGGTATACATTTCAGCAGGGAGACTGTAAGGCTCTTTTGAAATCATCAATAACCCATTGTCATGTTTAGTAATTTCCACAGCAGGGGGTAATTCATTACAAGACTTAGCAACACATATGGACTGAAAACCAAAACTGGCGTCTGATGTTATAGTTAATTTTATTTGCATATTATTGACACTTTATATTCAGCAATGTGTAGGTGAAGAAAATTTGCAGAAGGAACTTGCTCAATGTAATTGATGGAATAGGTTTATTAATGCAAGATAAACGATAAGCGTATGCATATTTGTAAGGTAACCATATCTTAATAATCACTATCAAATACTCCCCTTTCTATCAATTGTTTATGCCAAGTATGAAAATTTTCCCAGAAACTTTTTGGAAATAAGATTATAGAATGATACTAGAAAGGCGACTGTTTATTCAAATATTGCAAAAAAAATTTGTGTATGTTAAGAATTATGTAAAAAACTAAAATTATATTATTTTATATATGAAATGCATTTTCTCAAACAACATTTTGTAAAACAGAATGTGCTCTCAACACTGAACGTCATTTCTCTTTTGTATTCAACCCAATGTTAGATAAACTTTGCCTGGTCCCCAAGGTGTATCTTATATTCATTATTAAGCAGAACCCATAATACTGAACAGAGGTTACAACAAAATGAAAAGTGACTGAGTATAGAAAACATTGATGTTTCCCAACAATGCTTAACTGTGGTTACCAGATAAAAATGAAGTTCCCAATGTGCTTCAACTGTTGACAACCATTCCATTTTTTCTTCATATTTCAACTTTTATTTTTTATTGAATTTATATCATTTCACTTTAGTTACAAAATTACTGTTTTTCAAAATGCAATACTTAAATGGTTTACACACAAAATCATTTCAGTTTAATGATTTCAGTTTAATAAATTTCAATTCCAGCATTTCAGATATGACTTTCACTTTGAGCCTAATTATGCCAATTGATATCTAAATTTGACTAGCAATTACAGGTGTTGAATGAGTTTTGACCACAATTGTTTTCAACAGTCCAGTCATAACATGATTTGTTTGTAAGTTGAGAAGCTATATGCACAATACTATACCTGTTATAATCTACCCCACACCCTTCTCCAGCCACTGGCTACCAGGCTCCAGATATTTGACCATGCCTCCATTTTGGACTCCAAAACCTTTCCAACATCAGCAAATATCAAGCATTAAAGGGCCCATTCTCCTACTCCTTTCTGCAGATCATCAATGCAGACATCAGCTTGAAATTTCTAGCACTGAACTGTTTTTCTTTCAATATTATTGTATATTTTATAACATTGAAACACTGCAATGCTCCAACTGGGAACAGCTGTTAAAAATACCCATCATTGTGTGAGAGACGAATGGGGGCATGCTACTGACAGTTAGGGGTGGATGAATAGAATAAAAAGACCTGACCCAGCCATGGGCTGGGAAGGGTGTGAGGTAGTTGATTAGTTTGTAAAATGTGATGCCAAATTGCAACTAATAATTTTCATCACTGCTGATTGGTTATGAGTCATCAGCTTACCAATGCCAGCTGCCCAAACTTATCAGAAAGTCGATCACTCCTAAGCTACAAAGGTTGTAAGTCAATTATTACCTGTACCAGCAAACGATTTTTACTATTTTCACGGAATTCAACTTCATTGGTATATCATTGAAGGCATAGATCAAATTTTCCCTACTATGCAATGAGTCAATAAGGTTTAAATCACTTATGTGGATATTTCATCCCATCATTGGAGAAGCGTTCCAAAAAGTTAGATTAGGAAAAAATGATTTGTCTTTTAATGATGTAGTGCAATCATGCAAATGAAGTGCAATGTACAGGAGAGAAATGTGAGTGATATATATCACTTTTACCAGGGTTTTCATGGTAAAATGTATCTTCTTTTTTAAATAACTACTTTGTGAAAAGGATATGGGTCTTAAAATCACTAATAATGTTTAATCCTGGTATGTTTCCCTACTGAGAAATATTTAGATGCATCGTACAAAGACTAGAAGCACCAGAAATTGAAACGTATCACATTTTGCCTGAATGAGCAAGAATGGGAATTGCATTTGACAGCTTTTCCAATTCTATTGATGCCACACATATACCACTGTGAAACTTTGTGGAATATTGCTTTCTATTCATTCTGGCAATAAGTTAGCACACTCTAATGCACAGAAGTTAAAATTATGTGAAATATTAATTTTTATATGGGTTTCCAAACAGAAAACTCTTTAGTTTCAAAACTCTCACTTTGTGTTTAATCAATATGTTTGAAACTCTAATAATTGGAAATTTCAAACTTTTCATCAACAACAAAAAACAGTAACACATCGTATTGCTAGCAGTGAAGAGATTCAAGAAAACGTGTAAAATGATTATAAGTTCTGGAAATTTAAAAACCTCACCATTTCTCTCAATGTCTATAAATGAAAAATGTGTCCTGCAGTTCTTTTGTGTTGAAGCAATATTAACACTGCTTTTCATAAGCATGTACTTTGACATTGTACGCATAATAGTAGGGATTTAGCCTTCTAAAATTCAAGAAAAATAAAAATGTTTTTTTAAACTAAAAACATTTTTATATGAAGTTTGACACTATCTATTAAAGCAGGCTGTTTTAAACCTTCTAATAATACTGCACTGCATTGAAAAAAGTAGTGAAATGAGAAAATGAAACGAATTGACTAAAAGTGCTGGAAATTGAAAAATATTCCATTTGGCCTGTATGAGAAGGTGTGGAGCTCTGGATTGATATGCTATGTAACGATAGTGGGTTAGAGAATAAGCCAAGCTGCTATAACAATTTATGATAAAAGATTGGGAAATAAGCCAAAAAGCCATAACAGCCATGCCACTTTGTAACAGAGAGATATACAACGGTGTTAACATAACTTCTCTGATGTACAGTTGTGAAATGCAAGCAAAATTTCATATTTCACATGATTTTTGGTTAAAATTATACCGATTTTTATCAATATTCTTATAGCACATTGAAGATACAGGTTTAAGGCTTTCTACTAATTTGAAATCCTGATATTCTTATCTACTAGCAGTCATTAACATACATCGTTGATTGTGTTATTGTAGTGGAGAAATGTAGGAGAAGAAATGTAATCAGTGAAATTTATGTTCCTTGAAACCTTTAGCCATTTCTCTTCATGATTGTGTATGGGAAATTTGTTTTACTTTTTTTAATCTCCATCATAGCTACACCTATGCTACTTCCTCCTGCATAAATTATAACATGTGTAATGACAATGATTGGTGTACCACAATACTTACATTCTGGCCAAAATTTTCATTTCTATCCTGTATAGGAGAGAAAATAATGCAGAAAGTGTGTGTTCCTTATAATTTCAATGGAAAATCTGCATTTCTTTTGCAATATCTCAATTTCTATTAATACTACAGCCATGTTGTGTTTCACATGGTTGGAGTATCACATTCCCTACATTGTGGTAAAAATTTGCAGTTCTATGATGGATTGGAGAGAAAATCCTGCACGATGTGTGTTTTCCCATTGAGTTAAATGTTTTTCCTTTTTTCTATATCTTAATTTCTGCTTAAGCTACAGCTGTGCCGTTTTGTGCATGATTGGAGAACCACATTCCCTACATTTTGGACAAAATTTACAGCTCTTTCTTTTCTAGGAGTACAAATAACGAACAATGTGTGTTTTCCTGTTGAATTCAATGGAAGAACTTCATGATTTTTTTGCAAAATTTTAATTTCTTTTCAAGCTCCAGCCATGCCATTTTGTGTGGAATTCGAGTTCCACATTACCTACATTCTGGAAATAATTTGCAATTCTATAATGTACAAGAGAGAATATATCGTGCAAAGTCTGTTTTCCCATTGATTTCAATGGAAAAACTTAATTTTTCTGTTTGCTATATCTCAATTGTTGTTAAATCTTAAGCCACATTCTTAGCATTCCAGCAAAAATTGACAGTTCTATTATGTATAGGAGAGAAAATATCAAACAAAGAGTGTTTCCCATTGATTTAATTGGAAGAAATTCATTTTTATTTTTGCAATATCTCAATTTCTTTTAAAGCTGCAGCAATGCAGTTTTTCACATGACTGGAGTACCACATTCACTACATTCTGGCAAAAACTTACCTTCTATCATGTATAGGAAAGAAGATGATCAATGTGTGTTTTCGCATTTATTTCAATGGAAAAAATTAATTTTTCTTTCTGCTATATTTAAATTTCTATTAAAGCTACAGCCATGCCGTTTTACACAAGACTGGAATACGACATTCTGAACATTCTGGCAAAAACTATTTTAAACAGGAGAAAAATTACTGCACCATGTGTGTTTTCCCATTGAATACAATGGAAAGACTTAATTTTTCGTTTTGCTATATCTCAAATTCTATTAAAGCTACAGCCATTGCGTTTTGCACATGATTAGAGTACCACATTCCCTACATTTTTGCTAAAATTTACAGTTCGATCATGTATAGGGGAGAAAACGCACAAAGTGTGTTTCCCCATTGATTTTAATGGAAAAACTTCATTTTCGTTTGTACTGCATCTCAATTTTACTTAAAGAAACAGGAATGAAGTTTTGCACATGATTGCAGTACCACATTTCAAACATTCTGTGAAAAAATTACAGTCCCATTTTCTATAGGAGAGAAAATATTGCATGAACTATGTTTTTTTTATTTCAACATAATGACTTCATTTTTCATTCTGCTATATCTCAATTTCCATTAAATCTACAGCCATGATGTTTCACCCATTATTGGAGTTCCCCTTTCCCAACATTTTAGCCAAAAATTATGAATCTATTACATATAGGAAAGAAAATATCGCAGACAGTGTGTGTTTCAATTGATTTCAATGTAAAAGCTCCATTTTTCTTTAAGCTATATCACAATTTCTATTAAAGCCCAGCCATGCCGTTTTGCACACAATTTGAGTACCACATTCCCTACATTCTAGCTACAATTTGCAGGGTCTACGTCAATTTGGGGCATGACAATTTGGCGTATGGCAATTTGGCATATGACAATTTGGCATACATACAAATTTGGCATATGACAATTTGGCGCATACATAATTTGGCGTATGAAAATTTGGCGTGCATACAAATTTGGCATATGTCAATTTGGCGTACATACCGATCTCTTGGGTGCCCAAATTTGTTCAAAATTGCAATGGTCATAACAACAGTCATTGCAAGGTAATAGAACAATGAATGCCTGCAATAACTGTGTTATAGGGCCCTAATGACCTTTGAAGTCGATGGGCCCTAAAACACAAACCCAACTGTGTTATATGGGACCGTTGCAATGACTGTTATGCCCCCACGTAGATCTAGGATGGGGTTTTAGGGGTTGCAACCCCTCCCATGCACATATAAATTTATATTTGCATAATATGTGAGGTTTAGCTCAAACCCCCCCCCTGACAGTTGCAATTTTGAACAAATGTGTGCACCCAAGAGATCGGTATGTACGCCAAATTGACGTACCCAAAATTTGTATGTACGCCAAATTGTCATACGCCAAATTTTCCATTCGCCAAATTGTCATATGCCGCATGTGTATGTACGCCATATTGTCTTATGACAAATTGACTATGATAAATTGCCATATGCCAAATTGTCATGCACCAAATTGACGTGATCCCCAATTTGCAGTTCTATCATGTATAGGAGACAAAAAGCACAAAGTGCGTTTTCCCATTGATTTAAATAGAAAAACTTCTTTTTTTCTTTTTGCTATATCTAAATTACTTTTAAAGCTACAGACATGCAGTTTTCCTCATGATGGGAGTACCTCATTCCTTATATTCTTCCAAAAATTGAATGTTCTATGTTGCATAGGTAATAAAAAAATCACTAAAAGTGTTTTCTTCCATTGATTTAAGTGTAAAACTTTTTCTTTTTTCTATATCTAAATTTCCATTAAAGCTGCAGCCATGCCATTTTGAACATGATTGCCGTACCGTTTTCCCTACATTCTAGCAAAAATTTACAGTTCTATGTTGTATAGGAGAGAAAATATAGCACAAAGTGTGTATTTCCAATTATTTCAATGTAAAAACTACATTTTTATGCTGTATCTCAATTTTGATTAAAGCTACAGCCATGCCGTTTTGCACATGATTGGACAACCTCATTCCCTACCTTCTTCCAAAAATTTACAATTCTATGTTGTATAGGAAAGAAAATATAACACAAAGTGTGTTTTCCTCTTAATTTCAATGTGAAAACTCCATTTATCTATATCTCAATTTCTATTTAAGCTAATGGCATTTCGTTTTGCACATAATTGGTGTATCAAATTCCCAAAATTTTTGATGAACGTTATCATTCTAATATGTATAGAAAAATAAAATATCACACAAACTATATTTACCCATGGATTTCAATGAAAAAACTCAATTTTTCTTTTTGGTATATCTCAATTTCTAATGACGATTTGCCGTTTTGCACATGATTGAAGTACCTCATTCCCTATGATCTTGCTAAAATTTATAGTTCTATGTTGCATAGGAGAGAAAATATTGCACAAAGTTTTTTTCTCATTGATTTAGATGTAAAAACCATTTTTCTTTTTGCTATATCTTAATTTCTATTAAAGCTACGGCCGTGACGTTATACACCAGATTTGAGTACCTCATTCCCTACATTCTCCAATAATTTACAGTCCTATGTTGTATTGGAGAGAAAATATCGCACAAAGTGGGTTTCCCAATTGTTTTTAATGTAAAAACTCCATTTTATTTTTGCTATATCTTAATTTCTAGAAACGCTACAGCCAAGCCGGTTTGCACATGAGTAGAGTACCTCATTTCTTGTATTCTCGCAAAAATTTACAGTTTTATGTTGTATCAAAGTTTTTTCCTATTGATTTCAATGAAATAACCAATTTTCTTTTTGCTATATCTCAATTTCTATTAAAGCTACAGCCATGCCGTTTTGCATATGATTCGATTACCACATTCCCAACATTCCCGAGAAAACTTATGATTTTTTTATGTATAGGAATAAAAATATCACTTAAAGAGTATTTTCCATTGATTTCAATAAAAAACTCCATTTTTCATTTTACTATATCTCAATTTCTATTAAAGCTACAGCCATGCCATTATGCACAACATAGGAGCACCACATTCCCTGCATTTTTGCAAAAATATACAGTTCTTTTGTATGGCAGAGTAAATATCACACAAAGGGTATTTTTCAATTGATTTCAATGTGAAATTTCCATTTTTCTATATCTCAATTTGTATTAAAGCTACAGTCATGCCGTTTTGCACATGATTGGAGTACCACATTCGCAAAATTCTGAAGAAAAGTTGTGGTTCTAGTATGCTGGATGGCATTACAGAACAGTACTGATGGCATTACGCCTCCACTACACAGCAGGGAGATACAGCAGCATTAGGAGAAGGCGGGAAAAACCGCCAGAAAAAAGGAAGAGTAAAGTAATTGAAGACGTGTGTGAGGGACTAGTGATGCTTTTTTGAATTGTGTGAGGGACTAGTGATGCTTTTTGAATTGTGTGAGGGACTAGTGATGATTTTTTGAATTGTGTGAGGGACTAGTGATGCTTTTGGAATTTTGTGAGGGACTAGTGATGCTTTTGTGAATTGTGTAAGGGACTGTGAAGGCCAACTTGTTTGATGTATGCTGCCTGCATAGCCCACGCCTGATGCTGTGTCCCTCCTGCTGTCGATTCAATGTGGGTAAATAAATATTTATTTTTAGACACCACAATTTTGGGTGTCTGTCTGAGATAAGGATTGACATTCCTTGCCTGGGATTTCAACAGGATAGTTATTCTGTCAGAGATCATCATCCCTGCTTAGGATCCAGATAGGACTTGCCAGTAGTCAGACAGGTGACCAGCACTGGCAGACATTGAGTGAGTAAGTGTTTGAAATTGTGAATTTTTCTTTTCCTTAGTTCTCCATTCCAATATGGCTGCTCAAAGTGATGAACTTAGTGAAGAAGAGCATGGCCAATCTGCCATTGATGTGGAGAGGATCGCTTCCTATCTTGATTCTTTGAAGATATGTAAATTGTGGGATTCCCCTGGGGGTTTTTGTCTGAAAAAGTCTTGGTCAAAACAGGAGTGAAAGGCTCATTTGCAATTAGCTATTGTCATGGAATGGGAAAAAGAGTCCTCTGGTGACATGGCGGGCCCTGAAGAAGTATTAGAAAATGAAGGAGACAGTGTACCTGATGGACGTGAAAGAATGGTCGGGTGGAAGTGTCTTTCCTTCAGAGATGTTGAAGACCACATAGCTCCCTTTTCTGGCAACTAGCTCACCAACAGTATTTCTGCCTGGAAAAAGAATTCGAAGAATTGCCTTTACTCAGTGGATTGTCTGACACACACAAGGTCGTGTATGCCCATTATTTTTTGCATGGATCAGCATGAATATTTGTCAAATACCAGAGATGTGATGACACATAGGTTAATCTTATTTATAAATTGCTCACTGAATTTTCCTCTCATACAAGCAGTCAAGTCCTCCATCAGCAGTTGTCTTGCCGGCAGAAGTTGCCGAGTGAGTCATACCACAAATATTTGTATCAGATATTGGACATTGCCTCTCAAGCAAGAGTGGAATTGAATCTGTGATCCAGTATATCATTGATAGAATCAACGACTCTGATACAAATGAAGATGTTCTCTATGGTGCCCATGACATTGCAAGTTTCCAGTTTAAGTTGCTGTTGAATGAAAATATGAAGCAGAATGCTAAACCCTCGCTGAGTGGTACAGCCAGCCAGTGGTGAGCAGCCATAGAAGACCTGCACCAGTTGTTCGCTGTTTCAACTGTGGCAAAAGTAATCATGTGAGCAACAATTGCACACATTAGCACAAGGGACGGAAGTGCTTCAAGTTCCAGCAGTTTGGACATTGTGCCTCAAAATGTCCATCAAATCAGAACCAAAGTTGCCAGATAGTGCTCAGCAAAGTACCAGTTTGGCTATTCAAAACTGTTGAACTGTGGGACCTTAGCTTTGATGCCCTGATTGGCTCTGGCAGCGATCTGCATCTGCTGTGTGCTCAAAGCTACATCCAAATGGGTGCTCCCAAGCTGCTACCTTGTGTATCCTTTCATGGGGTAGCTTCATCCAGCATACCTACTTTGGGATGTTTTGAGTGAACACTGCAACTAGTGAACACTGAACACAGCAGCATTGGTACACATGGTGCTGGATACCTACATGTCCTGCAGTATCCTCCTGGTGGCCAATTTCTTTAAGCAATCACTTGTAACTCTGGAGCAAGGTCGTATGACCCCTGTGAGCAAATGTACCTATACTATTAGTGCCACTGTTCATTAAGAAGCTATTCATCCCTGTCAACATGATGTCGATGCACTACGTGATGATACTGCTGAGATTCACCCTGAGATCCAGATGAAGATCGATGATTATAAATCATAGAAGACTGCAGAGGTTGGTGTGCCAATAAAAATCATCCTCTCTGACGAAGTTCCGGTGTACCTGAGAGCACAACGATTATCCATGGATGATAGAATGGCTGGAACAAGGTATCATCTGCCCCAATACATCTGACTTTGCCAGCCCAGTTGTACTAGTCCACAAAAAGAACAGTGAACGTCAATTGATCATCAATTGAATCGCAAAGTGCTCAAAGAGTGATATCTGCTACCTCTCATAGAACATCAAATCCACCAGTTGCAGGATGCAAAAGTCTTTAGTGTCTTGGATCCTTGCAATGGATTTCTTCTTGTGCCTATACATGCAGATATTCAAAAATACACTGCCTTCATCGTACCTAGTGGGCAGCATGAGTTTTTGCATGCACCTATCGGCTTGTTCAATTCCCCAGTGGTCTTCCAACGTTACATTATTGCCATGTTCAAGGATCTCATATGTAAAGGGATTGTGCTGACCTATCTTGATGATTATGATTTAGTTATTTCATCCACCAATGAAGATCAAGCCTTGGCGAGGATGCAACTCGTTCTGACAAGAGCAGTTAAGTTTGGGTTAGACATCAATTGAGCGAAATGTCTGTTAATGCAAACCACGATCATATACCTTGGTCTGGTCATACAGCGTGGTGAAGTGAGACCATCACCACACAAGGTTGTTGGCGTTTTAAAGTTTTGACTGCCAAAATCGTCCAAAGCAGTGCAAAGCTTCCTTGGCTAGGCGGGATATTTCTGGAAGTTCATTCCTCACTATGCCTCGATTGCTAGACCACTGTCTAACAAACTTCATAATGATGTTCCATTTGTAATTGGTGAAGAACAACGTCATGCCGTCCTCGTCCTCTAGCAGATTCTTGCCGAGGATCGAGTGCTAAAACTATATCGTGTGGGAGCTATGACGAAGTTTCACACCGATGCCTCTCAACATGGCTATGGAGCGATTGTCATGCAATGTGATGATGAAGACAACCTCTACCACCCTGTATATTATGCCAGTGGTAAGACCACTCCAGCAGAAGAAAAATACAGTAGTTACAAATTAGAAGTATTTGCCATAGTTAAGTCACTCAAGAAGTTCCACATTTATTTGCTGGGTATACCATTTAAAATAGTCACCGATTGTCAAGCTTTCCAAATGACAATGAAGAAAAGACATCTTTCTGTCCATGTTGCACATTGGGCTCTGATGTTAGAGGAGTTCCATTTCAAGATTGTACATCGCCCAAGTCAAAGTATGCATCATGTTGATGCTTTGAGCCAGCAACCTTTGCCAACCGTGATTTTAGTAGATAATGATGATGATGGGCTCATCAACAGAATTCAACAAGCACAGTTAGATGATGACGACCTCCAGTCTATTTTAGCAAATTCTGAGATGAGTGGCAAGTGAGGTTACTGATCAGTAATGGTCTGATCTACAGTGACGTTGACGATGGTGGTACCCAAAAAGATGCAGATCGAAGTTATTAAGAAGGCCCACAGCCAAGGTCATTTCTCAGTAGCCAAGACTGAATCCTTACTTCAGAAAGTATTCTTCTTTATGAAGATGCATCACAAAGTTGAAAGTGTGATACATAATTGTGTCGACTGCATATTGGCAGAAAGGCAGCAAGGAAAGCAAGAAGGATTTTTCCAACCACTTGACAAAGGTGATGTCCTCTTGGACACTTACTGTATTGATCACCTTGGACATCTTCATTCAACAAAGAACACTTACACCACATTTTAGTTATTATTGATGCATTCTCAAATTTTGTTTCACTCTACCTATGTCGAAAGAAGTCATCGCTCGCCATGAGCAGCAACTGTCTTTGGAAACCCTCACTGAATCATAAGTGATAGAGGTACTGCCTTCACCTCTGCCAAGCTTCAAGATTACTGCAACCATGAGAACCTCTTGCATGTGCTCATTACCATGGGTATCCCTTGGGCTAATGATCACGATAAGCATGTTAATTGGTTGCTTATTCTTCTGTTAACAATGATGTCTGCCACATCTCCGGATGAGTGGTATCATCATGTACATCTTGCACAACAGCTCATGAACTCCACCCCTCACCATAACATTAATATGACGCCATTTTAGCTACAACTAGGGAAGGAGATTCATCTGAATCAGGATGTCTGTTTCCGTGAGCTAATCGAAGAAGAAGCTGTTGCCTTGTTCCAAGTCCCAATTTGCGAAGTTACAAGAGGAGAATAGCCTCACCTTCAAAATGCCACAATTTACAGCATTGGCGATCTAGTTGCCATAGTGCTCAAATTCCATGAAAAATATCTTGGACCATATCAAGTCACCCACATGTTGTGTGGTAAGAACTATACCGTCCAGAAGATTGGTGAACATGAAGGTCCCAAGCTTACCTCCTTATCAGCTGATTACATGAAATCTTAGCAGTCCTCTCTTCATGATTTTGATGATGTTTAACCGATTTTCTTGTAATATTTTGTTGTTTCTATAACCATTTGCATTGCTAATTTGTATTTTGGGCGTGATTCACCCTTATCTATTTGCTCTTACCTTTGTTTTTTATTTTTGCAGCCTGTGTTGGTCAGGATGGCCGAGTGTGGGGGTTGCCAGACGGTAAAGTGAGTGAAGACGTGTGTGAGGGACTAGTGATGCTTTTGTGAATTGTGTGAGGGACTAGTGATGCTTTTGTGAATTGTGTGAGAGACTAGTGATTCTTTTATGAATTGTGTGAGGGACTACTGATGCTTTTGTGAATTAGGTGAAGGACTAGTGATGATTTTATGAATTGTGTGAGCAATCAAGATTCCCCCACCCTGGTAAGATCCCACCTTATCTAAGCAAAGCACTTGAAAATTAGGAGGAAAGTAGCAGTTGGAGTTGATTTCTGGTGAAAGCCAGGTTTCTGTAAGCACTACAACATCATAACTGTCAAGGCATATGTTACCTAAAAAGGAGTAACTTTTCATTCACATACCTCTAACATTCTGATAGTAGAGCTGTAAAGGAAACAAGGAGGAAGTCATTTGTGAGAGGCATCACTTGGGTTGCCTACCTCCCCATACAATCATGGTCCAGTCTAGGTGTTTTCTGACTTTTAGAATATGAGTTTATGTCCACAGTATCCAGGATCATGTTATCATGCATTTTCCCTAGGAAATGCTTAGAAAGCAAATTTTTTGGCCCAATCTTAGGAGAAGAAAAGGAATCTGGATTAGATCCTGAGTAATAGATAATAAAGGAGGAATATAAGTTATGCTTTGATTTTTATTGAAAAATTTCATTAAAGGGACCTAGCTGTTGTTCATTCAAATGATCAAAAATATCTTGACAAGTTAATGCTGAATTCAGTCTAGATACAAAAATTCTAGCTACCTGTATTCTAGGCATGCCCTCTAACTTCTGAAAATGCCCTTTGCCTATAGTTACAGGAAGCTGGGGCAACCTTTGCAAAGGAGGACATGAGGCATAATAACTGACTGGTATTAATAGAATTAGACACCACTGTTTTGGAAGGGGTAGTTACAGATGTATCCTCCTGTTGAAGGTGACAGGATAGACGATTTGCAGCCACATCAGCAAACATAGGGATGGATTGCCCTTGTATAGACTGCAAAGGTTGAGCTATCAATACTGATCTTAGATCGGCAATATCCTTCTGCACTCTGCTCAGCTCTGGCAGCACCGCATTACTAGAACTGATAAAATCTTTTAGGACAGATGAAAACTCAGCCAGCGGAGCCTGGCGTTCTGAAACTGACTTGGAAAGAGCCTGATTTATTGCAGCTGTCAGGTTAGAGTAAAATGGATGAGGCTATTCTAAAGGGTCACCCAAACTGGACCCACAATGTAAGAGTTTAGAAGGGGTATTATCATTCCAAGACGCAATACAAGTTTTTCACTTTAAGCTAGGAACAAGAAGTTATGCATCGTTTGTATTCACATTCAAACAATCAAGATGGGATTTGCGTGAACATATTATGAATTTTATTGCAGTACTTGGTGGATAAATGTCCCTTCCACAAGTAAGGCATACCCCTTGAGGTGCCAACTCTTACTGCCCAGCGCCCCAAAAGGGATGCCGCCAACGGGACGAACAGATGACAGTTGACAGAAGTTAGGCCTAAGCAAACACAAATCAAAAACCAAACTCCCAACCACCTTGCAAGGCATAGGAAAACCGTCAAATGGACATTAAAAACTTATAAAGCACCCCCCAATTAACAAATAAAACAATAAAATTACAAGAAATCCAAACTTATTAATGGAGCAAACACTACACAACCAACGTAATCCCACGTGCGTTTCCCCAAGTGTAACAACGCACTTGGTGCATGTTGTCTCCTATACATCATAGAACTGCAAATTTTAGCTGAAATGTAGGGAATGTGGTACTTTAATCATGTATAAAATCGCATGGCTGCAGCCTTAGTAGAAATTGAGATATAGCAAAAAAAATCGGAGTTCTTACATTGAAATCAATGGGAAAAATCTCTTTGTGTGATATTTTCTCTCCTATACAAAAGAAAACTGGAGTTTTTTGTGAGAACTTTGAGATACTCCAATTATGTGCAAAACGGCAAGGCTGTAGTTTTTAAAGAAATCAAGATATACCAAAAAGATAAATGGAGTTTTTGCATTGAAATCAATAAGAAACCACACTTTGTGGTTCTCATAATAGAATCATAACTTTTATCCAGAATATTGGGAATGTGGTACTTCAATCATGTGGAAAACGGCATTGTTGAAGCTTTAATTGAAATTGAGATATAGCAAAAAGAAAATTTGACCTTTTATATTGAAATCAGAGAGAAACACACTTTATGTGATATCATCTCTCCTATGCCACATTTACCTGTAAATTTTGGCGAGAATGTAGGGAATGAGAAACTCTAATCATGAGCAAACCGGCATGGCTGTAGATCTAATGGAAATTGAGATATAGGAAAAAGATAAATGAAGTTTTTACATTCAAATCAATGGGAAAATAAACTTTGTGAGATATTTTTATAATAGAATTATAACTTTTACCAAGAACGTAAGGAATTTAGTTCTCCAATCATGTGCAAAATGGTATGGCTTTGGCTTTAATAGAAATTGAGGTATAGAAAAATGGAGTTCTCCTATAAAACATACAATGGTAAATTTATTTGAGAATGTAGGGAATGAGGTACTTCAATCATGTGCAAAATGTCATGGCTGTAACTTTAATAGAAAATGAGATATCGCAAAGAATCGCGATTGAAATCAATAGGAAAACACACTTTGTGTGATATTTTCTCTCCTATAAGACATAGAACTGTAAATTTTTGAAAAATGTAGGGAATAAGGCACTAAAATGTGGTGAATAACGTTATGGCTGTCGCTCTAATTGAAATTGAGATATAGCAAAAAGAAAAATGGTTTTTGCATTGAAAGCAATGGGAAGATCCACTTTGGGGGACCTTTTCTCTCCTATACAACATAGAACTGCAAATTTTTGTAAGAATGTATGTAATGAGGACATTGCTGTTGGTTTAATAGCAATTGAGATATAGCAAAAAGAAAAATAGAGTTTTTGCATTGAAATCAATATGAAAATGAACTTTGTGCAAAATTGTTATTCTTATACATAATAGAATCATAACTTTTATTGAGAATGTTAATAATGTGGAACTCTAATCATGTGCAAAGCGGCATGGCTGTTGCTTTAATAGAAATTGAGCTATAGAAACATGTAGATTTGACATTGAAATCAATGGGATAACACACTTTGTGTGGTATTTTCTCTCCTTTACAACATAGAACTGTAATTTTTTTGAGAACATAGGGAATGAGGTACTCCTATCATTTGCAAAACGGCATGGCTGTAGAAATTAAGATATAGTAAAAAGAATAATGGAGTTTTTACATTAAAATAGATGAGAAAATACACTTTGTGCAAAATTATTATCCCTATAAATAATAGAATCATGACATTTCTCCACAATGTAGGGAATGTAGTACTTCAATCATGTGCAAAACGGCATGGCTGTAGCTTTAATAGAATTTTAGATATAGAAAAAAGAAAATTTATGGGAAAACACACTTTGTGTGAAATTTTCTTTTCTATTAAACATAGAACTGTCAATTTTTACAAGAATCCAGGGAATAAGGTCCTGCGTTTATGTGAAAAACGGCATGGCTTGAGCTTTAATACAATTCGAGATATCTCAAAACGAAAAATGGAGTTTTTACATTAAAATGAATAAGAAAACACACTTTGAGTGATATTTTCTCTCCTAAACGAAATAAAACTCTAAATTTTTGCGAGAATATAGGGAATGAGGTACTCTAATCATGTGCAAAACGGCACGGCTGTATCTTTAATAGAAATTAAGATATAGCAAATAGAAAAACGGAGTTTATACATTGAAATCAATAGGAAAACACACTTTGTGCGACATTTTTATACCTATACATAATAGAATCACATCTTTATCCAGAATGTTGGGAATGTGGTACTTCAATCATCTGCAAAACCACATGGCTGCAGCTTTAGTAGAAATTGAGATATAGCAAAAAGAAAAATGGAGATTTTATGTTGAAATCAATTACACTTTGAGCGATATTTTCTCTCCTATACAACATTGAACTAAAAATTCTAGAAAGAATGTAGGGAATAAGGTACTCCAATCATGAGCAAAACGGCATAGCTGTCGATTTAAAAGAAATTAAGATATAGCAAAAAGAAAAGAGGAGTTTTTACATTGAAATCTATAGGAAAACTCACCTTCTGCAATATTTTCTCTCCTATACAACATAGAACTGTAAACTTTTTTGAGAATGTATGGAAGGAGATACTCCTATCAAGTGGAAAATGGCATGGCTGTAGTTTTAATAGAAATTTAAATATAGTAAAAAGCAACCTGGAGATTTTACATTGAAATAAATGGAAAAATACACTTTATGCGATATTTTTATTTCCTTTAGTCATGTGCATTCCCTCCATTCCCTCCAGTCATGTGCAAAACGGCATGGCTGTGGCTATAATACAAATTGAGATATAGCAAAAAGAAAAATCGACATTTTTCATTTAAATCAATGGGAAAAAATACAGTGCGATATTTTCTCTCCTATACAACATAGAACAGTAAAATTTTGAGGGATTGTAGGGAATGAGCTATTCCAATCATGTGCAAAACTGCATGGCTTTTGCTTGAAAAGAAATTGAGATATTGCAGAAAGAAAAATGAAGTTTTTACATTGAAGTAAATGGAAAAACACACTTTGTAGAATATTTTCTTTCCTTTACATATTAGAATCATAACTTTTACCCAGGATGTTTGGAATGTGGAACTCCAATCATGTAAAAAACAGCATGTCTGAAGCTTTAACAGAAATTAAGATATAGGAAAAAGAAAAATGGGGTTTTTACTTTAAATTCAAAGGGAAAATACACTTAATGCGATATTTTCATTCTTATACATAATAGAATCATAACTTTTCTTATGAATGTTGTGACTGTGGTACTCTAATCATGTGCAAAACGGCATGGCTGTAGCTTTAATAGAAATTGAGAT
>JAAFCE010009127.1:11651162-11682000 GCA_013389805.1 Trigoniulus corallinus
CTATTAAAGCTACAGCCTTTCTTTTTTGCACATGATTGGAGTACCTCATTCCCTACATTCTAGCAAAAATTTGCAGTTCAATGTTGTATAGGAGAGAAAACATTGCACAAAGTTAGTTTTCCCTTTGATTTATATATAAAAAAACCATTTTTCTTTTTGCTATATCTCAATTTCTATTATGGCTACAGCCATGCCGTTTTGCACGTGATTCAAGTACCTTAATCCCTACATTCTTGCAAAAATATACAGTTCTGTGTTGTAAAGGAGAAAATGTATCACACAAAGTGTGTTTATTCATTGATTCCAATGTAAAAACTCAATTTTTTTTCTTTTTGCTTTATCTCAATTTTTTATAAAGCTAGAACCATGCTCTTTTTCTCATGATTGTAGTACATTGATCCCCACATTCTCACGGAAATTTAGAAAACATTGCACAAAGTGTCATCTCCTATTGATTTCAATATAAAGACTACATTTTTCAGAGTGCTATATCTTAATTTCTATGAAAGCTACAGCGATGCCGTTTTGCACATGTTTGAAACACCTCATTCCCTACACTGTTTAAAGAATTTACAGTTCTATGTTTTATTAGGAGAATCCTATTGATATCAATGTAAAAACTCCATTTTTTTTTTTGCTTCATCTCAGTTTCTATTGAAGCTACAGCCATTACGTTTTGCACATGATTTGAGTAACTCACTAGCTACATTTTTGAAAAGTTTAAAGATCTATGTTTTATTGGGGAGAAAATATCATACAAAGTGTGTATTCCCATTGATTTCAATGTAAACACTCCATTTTTTTCTTTTTGCTATATCTCAATATCTATTAAAGCTGCAGCCATGTCGTTTTGCAAATGACTTTAGGACATAATTCCCTACTTTCAAACAATAATATACAGTTCGATGTTGTATAGGAGAGAAAGCATCACACAAAGTGTGTTTTCTTTGTGATTTCAATGTAAAAACTACATTTTTCTTTTTGCTATATTTCAATTTCTTTTAAAGCTTCAGCAACGCCGTTTTGCACATGATTGCAGCTCCTTATTCTCTACATTCTGGCAAAAATTTACATTTCTATGTTCTATAGGAGAGAAAATATCGCAAAATCTGTGTTTTCCCATTGATTTCAATGTAAAAACTCCATTTTACTTTTTGCTATATCTCAATTTGTATTAAAGCTACAGCCATGCCTTTTTTTAATAATTGGTTTACCACATCCCCTACATTCTTTCCAATATTTGTGGTTCTATTATTTATAGGAAAGAAAATATTGCACAAAGTGTTTTCCCTTGGATTTCAACGGAAATAAATCATATTTCTTTTCGCTATATCTAAATTTCAATTAAAGTTACAGCCATGCCGTATTGCAAATGATTGGAGTCCCTAATTCCCTACATTCCCACAAAAATTTAGTGTTCTATCTTTTATAGGTGAGAAAAATCTATGCAAAGTGAACAATATCTCAATTTCTTTTCAAGCTACAGCCATGCCGGTTTGCACATGATTGAGGAACCCCATTCCCTACATTCTGGCCAATATTTGCAGTTCTATCATGTATAGGAGAAAAAAAATGCACAAATTGCGTTTTCCCATTGATTTCAGTGGAAAAATCGTCGTTAATCCTTTTGCTATATCTCAATTTTCATTAAAACTACAGCCATTTCGTTTTGCACATCATTAGAGTACTACATTCCCTGCATTCACTCAAAAATTTACAGTTTTATAATGAATAGGAGAGAGAATTACACACTAAGTGTGTTTTCCCATTCATTTCAATGCAAAAACTCCATTTTTCTTTTTTCTTTATCTCAATTTCTATTATAGCTACAGCCATGCCGTTTTGCACATGACTGAAATACTTCATTCGCTACATTTTTGAAAAATTTACATTTATATGTTGTGTAGGAGAGGAAATAACGCACAAACTGTGTTTTCCAAGTGTTTTCAATGTAGAAACTCTTTTTTTCATTTAGCTATATCTCAATTTCCATTAACATACAGCAATGCCATTTTGCACATGATTGGAATACCTCACTCCCTACCTTCTCACAAAAATTTAAAATTCTATGTTATATAGGAGAGAAAACATCACAGTAAGTGTGATTTATAATTGATTTCAATGTAAAAACTATTTCTCTTTTTGCTGTATCTCAATTTCTATTAAAGCTACAGCCATACCATTTTGCATATGCTTGAATCACCTCACTCCCTATCTTCTTGTAAAAATTGCAGTTCTATGTTGTATAGGAGAGAGAAAATATCGTAAAAAGTGTGTTCTCCTCTTGATTACAAATTAAAAACTCCATTTTTCTTTTTGCTATATCTCAATTTGTTTTAAAGCTACAGCCATTCCGCTTTGCGGATGAAAGGAGTACCACATTATGAATGGGAAAGAAAAAAAATCACACAAAGTGTATTTTACCATTTATTACAATATAAAACCACTATTCTTCTTTTTGCTATATCTCAATTTCTATTAAAGCATTTACAGTTCTATTTTGTAAAAGAGAGAAAATATCGCACAAAGTGTGTTTTCCTATTGATTTCAATGTAAAAACTCTATTTTTCTTTTTTGCAGTATCTCAACATCTATTAAAGATACAGCCATGCCGGTTTCATGTGTTTTGGGTACCTCATTCCCTACATTCTTTCGAAAATATATAGTTTTATTATTTATAGAAAAGAAAATGTCTCACAAAGTGTGTTTTCACATTGTTTTGAAAGGAAATACTTCATATTTATTTTTGCTATATATCAATTTCTATTAAAGGTGCAGCCATGCTGTTTTGCACATGATTGGAGAACATCATGGAATACATATTTGAAAAAATATACAGCTCTATGTTGTATAGGAGAGAAAATATTGCACAAAGTGTGTTAGCATTGATTTATATGTAAAAACTTTATTTTTCTTTTTTCTATATCTAAATTTCTACTTAAACTGCAGCCATGCCATTTAGCACTCGATTTTAGTACCACATTCCCTAAATTTTTGCCAAAATTTGCAGTTCTATCATGTTTAGGAGACAAATTTCACAAAGTGCATTTTCCCATTGATTTCAATGGAAAAACTTCAATTTTCGTTTTCCTATAAAATATTTATATTAAAGCTACAGCCATGCTGTTTTGCACATAAGTGGAATACCTCATTCCCCACATTCTCTGAAAAATTTACAGTTCTATATTGAATAGGAGAGAATCCACCACACAAAGTGTGTTTTTTTATTGATTTCAATGTAAAACCTCCATTATTCTTTATCCTATATCTCAAAATCTGTAAAAGCTACAGCCATGCCGTTTTCCACGTGTTTGGAATACCTGATATCCTACCATCTGTCCGAGATTATGTATAGGAAAGAAAATATCACACAAAGTGTGTTTTTACATTATTTTCAATGGAAATACTTTTGGAATTTCTTTTTGCAATATCTCAATTTCTATTAAAGCTACAGCCATGACGTGTTGCACCAGATTGGAGTACCTCATTCCCTACATTCACCAAAAATTTTCAGTTCTATGTTGTATAGGAGAATAGGAGTTTTCACATTGATTTCAATGTGAAAACTCAATATTTCTTTTTCCTATATCTCAATTTCTAATGAAGCTACGATCCATGCCGTTTTGCACATGATTGGAGTTAACATTCCCAACATTCTTGAAAAAATGTATGACTCTATTATGTATAGGAAAGAAAATATTGCACAATGTGTGTTTTTCCATTGATTTCAAAGTTAAATCTCTATTTTTATTTTGGCGATATCTCAATTTCTATTTAAGCTACAGCCATGCTGTCTTGCTCACGATTGGAGTACCTAATTCCCTAAAGTTTTGACAAAATTTACAGTTTTATGTTGTATAGGAGAGAAAATATCGCAGAAACTGTGTTTTCTTATTGATTTATATAAAAAATCTCCATTTTTTTTGCTATAACTCAATTTCTATTATACAGCTATAGCCATGCCATTTTGCACATAATTAGAGTACCACATTCCCAGCATTTTTGATAAAAGTTATGATTCTATTATGCATAAAAAAGAAAATATTGCACAAAGCGTGTTTAGGCATTGAATTTAATTTAAAAGGTTCATTTTTCTTTCTCCTATATCTCAATTTTATTTAAATCTACAACAATGCCGTTTTACACATGATAGGAGCACCTCATTCTCTACATTATTGTAAAAATTTATAGTTCAATGTTGTACAGGAGAGAAAATGTAAAACAAAGTGTTTTTTCATTGGTTTCAATGTAAAACTTCAATTTTTCTTTATGCTATATAAGAATTTCTTTTAATGCTACAGACATCTCGTTTTGCCCATTAATGGAGTACCACATTCCCTACATTCTCGCAAATATTTAGAGTTCTATGTTGTATAGGAGAGAAACTATCTCACAACGTGTGGTTTTCCTCTGATTTCAATGTAAAGGCTTTATTTTAATTTTTGCTATATCTCAATTTTTATTAAAGCTACAGCCATGGTGTTTTGCTCATGATTGGAGTTCCTGATTCCCTACATTCTCACAAAAATTTACAGTTCTATGTTATAAAGGAGAGAAAATATTGTACAAAGTGTGTTTTTAAATTGATTTCAAAGACAAAACTCTATTTTTCTTCTTGTTATATCTCAATTTCTATTTAAGCTACAGCCATGCCGTTTTCCACATGATTGCAGTTTTCCACATGACGCGTTCTCTGTTGTATTGGAGAGGAAATATAACAAAAAGTGTTTTTTTCATTGATTTTAATTGAAAAACTCCATTTTTTTGTTATATTTAATTTCTATTAAAACTGCAGTCATGCCAATTTGCACATGATTGGAAATCCTCATGCCCTACATTCTCTGAAAAATTTACAGTTCTATGTTGTATAGGATAGAAAATATCGCACAAAGGGTGTTTTCCCATTAATTTCAATGTAAAAACTCTATTTTTCTTTTTGGTATATCTCAATTTCTAATAAAGCTACAGCCATGCCATTTTCCAAAAATTTACTGTTCTATGTTGTATAGGAGAGAAAAATTCGCAGTGTTTTCCAATTGATTTTAATGTAAAAACTCCTTTATTTCTTTTTTGCTATAACTCAATTTCTATTAAAGCAACAGAATGTCGTTTTGCTCATGATTGGAGTACCACATTTGCCACATTCTGGGCAAAAGTTATGATTCTAATATGTATAAGAAAGAAAATATTGCAAAATGTGTGTTTCCCATTGATTTCAATGTGAAAACTATTTTTCTTTTTGCTGTATCTCAAATTCTATAGAAGGTACAGCAATGCTACTTTGCACATGATTAGTGTACCTCATTCCCTGCATTTATATGTTGCTTAGGAGAGAAAAAATGTAAATTTTAATGTAAAAACTTAATTTTTCTTTTTTCTTTATCTCACTTTCTATTAAAGCTATATCCACGCCATTTTGCACATGATCAGAGTACTTCCTAACTATGTGGACAAAAAGTTATGATTCTATTATGTATAGAAATAAAAATATCACACAAAGTGTGTTTTCATATTGATTTTAATGTAAAAACTCCATTTGTTCTTTATGCTATATGTCAACTTCTATTAATGCTAAAGAAATGCCATTTTGCACATGATTGGAGAACCTCATTCACTACATTATTGCAAAATTTGAGAGTTCTATGTTGCATAGGTGATAAAATATTGCATGTAGTGTGTTTTCCTATTGATTACAATGTAAAAACAAAGTTTTTGTTTAGGCTATATCTCAATTTCTATTAAAGCTACTGCCATGCAGTTTAGTACATGATTGGATACATTATGAAAATAAAAGAAAATATTGCAAAAAGTGAGCTTTACCTTTGATTTTAATTTAAAAACTCCATTTTTCTTTCTGCTATATCTCAATTTGTAATAAAGCTGCTGCCATGTCGATTTGCACATTAATGGAGTACATTATTCCCTGCAGTCTTGCAAAAATTTACAGTTCAATGTTTTGTAAGATAGAATGCAGTTTAGTACATGATTGGATACATTATGAAAATAAAAGAAAATATTGCACAAAGTGTGTTTTCCCATTGATTTCAATTTAAAAACTCCACTTTTATTGCTATATCTCTATTTCTATTAAAGCTGCAGCCATGCTGATTTGCACATGGTTGGAGTACCTCATTCCCTACATTCTTGCAAAACTTTACAGTTTAATATTGTATGGGAGAAAAAATATCGCACAGAGTTTGTTTTCCCATTGATTTCAATGTAAAAACTCCATTTCTCTTTTTTCAATATCACAATTTCTTTTAAAGCTACAGCCATGCTGTTTTGCACATGATTGATGTACCTTATTCCCTACATTCTCACAAATATTCACAGTTCTATGTTGTATAGGAGAGAAAATGTCGCACAAAATGTGTTTTCCCATTGTGTTCAACGTAAAAACTCTATTTTTATTTTTTTCTATATCTCAATTTCTAAAAAACCTTTAGCCATGCCCCTTTTAAATGATTGGAGTACTTCATTCCCAGCATTCTCACAAAAATTTACATTTCTATGTTGTATTTGATAGAAAATATCGCCCAAATTGTGTTTTCCCATTAATTACAATGTAAAAACTCCATTTTTCTCTTTGCTATACCTCAATTTCTATTAAAGCTATGGCGAAGACGTTTTTCATATGATTGCAGTACCACATTCCCAACATTCTGGAAAAAAGTTATGATTCCATTAGGTATAGGAAAGGAAATATTGCACAAGTTGTGTTTTCTTATTGATTTCAGTATAACAACTCCATTTTTCTTTTTGCTTTATCTCAATTTCTATTAAAGCTACAGATATGCCGTTTTTCACATGATTAGAGTACCTCAATCCCTACATTCTTCTATAAATTTACAGTTCTATGTTGAATAGCAGAGAAAATATCGCACAAAGTGTTTTTACCATTGAATTCAATGTAATAACCATTTTTATTTTTTCTATTTCTCAATTTCTATTAAAGCATCAGGAATGCGGCTTTGCCCATGATTGGAGTACCTCATTTCCTGCATTCCCAAAAAAATTTACAGTTCTATGTTGTATAAGAGGGAAAATATCGCACAAAGTGTATTTTCCTATTGATTTCAGTGCCAAAACTCCATTTTTCTTTTTTCTATATTTCAATTTCTGTTAAAGCTGCAGCCATGCTGTTTTGCACATGATTGAGGTTCCACATTCCCTACATTTTGGCCAAAATTTGGAGTTCTATCATGTATAGGAGACAAAATGCAGAAAGTGCATTTTTCCATTGATTTCAATAGAAAAACCTGATATTTCATTTTTCTATATCTCAATTTTTTTAAAGCTACAGCCATGCTGTTTTGCACAAAATTGTAGTACCTTATTCCCCACATTCTCACAAAAATTTGAAGTGCTATGTTGTATAGGAGAGAAAATATAGCACAAAGCATGTTTTTCTATTGATTTCAATGTAAAAACCCCATTTTGCTTTTTGCTTTATCTGAATTTCTATTAAACCTGCATCCTTGAAGTTTTGCACACATCTGTAGTACCTCATTCCCTGCATTCCCGAAATAATTTACAGTTGTATGTTGTATAGGAGAGAAAATATCTCACAAAGTGAGTTTCCCCGTTCATTTCAATGTAAAAACTCGATTTTCTTTTTGCTGTATCTCAAATTCTATTAAACCTACAGCCATGCCGTTTTGCACGTGGTAAAAGTTTGCAGATGTATAAAAGTTATGATTCAAATATGTATAGAAATTAAGTTAAATTGAATGTTAAATGGCTTTGCATCTTCTAAACAGGCTTCTTTTTTTGCAGTGGATGGGAGGGGGTTGAGGGGCCTGAGAGAAAGCATTCTATCCAAAAGGAAGGAAGTACTTTGATTTAGGATCAACAGTTGCTGGTGTGTATTAGGATCTCTATTATTTTTTTAAATGATGAATAATAATAGTTATAAAATGGTAAAAAAAATTATAATATTTTAAAACATAGGGAACAAAGTGCCCTGAAAATTTTATAATTCATTAAATAATTACGTTAAAATTTTATAAATACAAGTAAATCATTAAAATAAGGGATTGATTAAACCTAAGTTCCTGAGATTATCAGCAATTTTGTCTAAAAGCAATATATGTTTTTATCTAAGAGCCATATCAGTTTTGACCTGAAAGCCCTATCATTTTGGCCATCAATGCCCTCTTTGATAGCAGAAGGTCATCAATAGATAGTCTAAGAGCATTGAAATCTCTTTGTGCTTGGTATGTGGGGTTGTTTAAATCCCTGGAATACTTAAAAAGCAATTATGCCATAATCCTCTGGCAGGAATGGAAAGCAGCAGTTGCCCAGTAGATGTGGACAGTCTATTAGACCAGTCCAAAGATGGTAGAGCAACATTACCCTAATATATATAATGGTAGCATCCAAGGTTAGAGTAATCAATAGATGTTTTCCTGTGGTGCTGGGTTTAGGCCTAGCCATAGGCGGTGAGCTCTTGGTAGCTCCATCATAAAACTTTGGTAATTTAATTAATGTGGGACAGACCAGCAATTAATAGCTTATAAAATTTGAGTTTTAATTATGCATGGAAAGAGGGCATGGTACAATGCTGGAAATTGATATATTTCTTCTTTAGTGCAAATCACAAAATAGGCTCGTTTTACTTTAAAATATTGGAATTGGAAGGTTTACTTTGTGTCCATGTAAACTCCCAGATCCTTCAGAATTGAAACTCTAGCGACTAATCATCTATCTTGAAAAGTATATGGATAGGAGCTTGGATCCAATAAAATGAGCAAATACATGTCTTTTCATTATTGAGTGAGAGACCATTTGAGGTTAGCAAACGTTCCACCTCATGGAGGGACAGGTTCAGACTAATTGCTGACGACTGACTACTTAACACTAGATAATTTTTTTCATCGGCAAATGCTAACAAACCTATGTATGGATCAATGTTGTCAAACAGGTTATTTATTTAAATGTTAAAGAGTTGGAGACTCAAAACACGGCCCTGCAGCAGGCCTCTAGATTGTTTGAACTGATGCTGTCCAACTGATTGGAAGCTTCACAGCAATGTTAACTAGTTGCCAGTAATTCCATATGTCTTCAGCTTACTAATTAATAATGGGATGGCTACCCTACCAAACGCTTTGGCTAAATCTAAGTAAATTACATCAATTTGGCGCTTTGATTGGAATGCCTTAGAGATGAAATCCATGTGGAATAGGAGGTTTGTCTCAGTTGATTTCCCCTTCCTAAAACTATGCTGAGCAGGTTGTAGAAAGGGGAGCACCATTGTTCTAATTTTGTATAAACCACATGCTCTAGGACCTTAGATATGGCAGGCAGTATACTTATAGGACGATAGTTTGTGATCACTAATCTGGACCCCTTTTTAAATACAGATATTATTTGAGCTGATTTCCATATTTGAGGAAATAAACAACTTTTTAAACATAATGTAAACAACTCTGTTAAAACAGGAGAAAGAAGATCAGAAAAGGCCTTTAAAATCACTGCAGGAACCATATCATGACCCAATGTAAATGTTGGTTTTAATTTCCTTAATGTTACCCTGACATCAGAAGTGTTAATTGAGTCAATATGTAGCGACTCCATTCCAGTTGGTAGTGGATATGAATATGTAGTACTAGTATTAGTAGCTGGGGCTGGGCTACATCGAGACTTTGCAAAGTAATCACAGAAGGTATTTGCCACATCATATGGGTCACTGATTATGCAGTCGTCAACTAATATTCACACTTTTTCAGGACTTGATCTCTTAAATCGCTTATATTGTGGCCAAAAAGTTTAGTGGGTGTTCTTGCTGGTTAATAAATTAGCCAAGAAGCATTGACGGTCTTGAATTAGTAAACGTTTGACCTTAGTCCTGGCTTCGGCAAGACGTTGCCATGCACCCATAGAAGGCTAGCACTTTTTATGAGAGAAAAATATCCTCTTTTGTTTAATAAGTGTAATAAGTTCTCTGCTGAACCATATTGGATATCCAGAGTGCTTCAGGAAATTACATTTGATAGGGATGCACTTTGTCATGGCCTGAAACAGCAGATTATAGAAAAGATCCACTGCTTCCTCAGGATTTGGGTTAGAATCCACCTCCTTTCAGTCCGTTTTCCTGAGGGTGTGGTACAGTGTGGTTCCGTTCACCAAACAAAAAGAAAATTTGTCATTCTTTCTAAGGTGGCATCTTGTAGTTTGACTCCATCGAAAGTGATTTCTAATGCTGGGTGGTACACATCAAGTTTAGACATTGAGGCTGATTCATAGACTTTGCAAGGGATATCAGTAAAACATAGGTCCAGCAGTCTATGTCTCGAATTTAATATCGTATTTCTCTTCTGCAATTTCATTGTTGGAGCCATGACAATTAGAGAGTTTGCCTTGCAAGAATGTGATGAGCCCTGATAATGAGGTATAGGGTAGTCCCAATCTGTTAAAGGAACATTGAAATAACCTATTATCACAATAAGTGAGGGATTTACTAATTGAGGCAAAATTCACAGATGAAAGTGCTGGGGAAAAATAACAGCCCACTACTGTAGTCCAGCCAACCCCTGCTATCTTTGTAGAGATTGCTAGGACAGAGTAAGCAATGCATAGGCTCTCAATCAGGTGGCAATTATCTCCAAGTGTGAGCACATTCACAGCTATTAAGATACCTCCACCAATGTAACTACCCCTCTTATCAAGAAATAAAACAGGATAATAAGAGGAAAATGAGTCATAAGAGTTAATCTCATCCGATAGCCACGTTTCTGTTAAAATAGCAATATTGTGGTGAAGGCTGCTATGTTTGTTGATGGAGATTGATATGTTAGGAACTATGCATGTTCATTTATTTTTATTTAGGATTTACGAATGTCATTCCAAATAATTTCTTATTAGAGATGCATTTTTTTTATAAATTAACAGGTTTAATCCGATAGATGTTCAAGATGTGCAATTAATGTTATATATGAGAATAAATGATGAATAACTTATAATAGTTTGTATTAACGTATTGAAGTTTAGAGTGGATGAGAAAAGCGTCTACCATTGACAGCATTGAAAAGAAGACTAATATTTTTTTAAAAATCAACTGATTTCTTTTGAATGGGAAAAAATCCGAAAACCCTATTCTCAAATTTCAAAATTCAAATACAAAAATTTGAATTTTGAATGACAGAATTCCTGCACATGCTACACCTCTGATCACCACGCACATGTGATCCCTACAAAATACCTTCTTGCAAGAAAAAAATGAAAATGACAAACAAAAAACTATGGTTACATAAATGTAAAGTGGACATGAGCAGCTCGAGTGCATCAGCATGTGAGAATTGAAAATGGTGTTGCAGTTGAAGATGAAGACTTAGACATGGAAAGATGCCATGTCTAAAACAGGAGATGATGTAGATGTGGATGATGAGGTGGGTGGTGTAGTTGATGTGGATGGTGTAGGTGGTGTGGTCGATGTGAATGATATAGATGGCAAAGGTGATGTGAGTGGTGTGGATGTTGTGATTGACGAAGGTGCTGCTGTCGGCTGATCTGTAAAAAGAAGCTCAGAAAAGAAAGCAGGTTTGAGACGCTCCACTGAGACATATTATCGTGATGTCCATTCACTTTGAGGGTAAAGTACTTATCACACTTGGATACAATTTTGAATGGTCCATCATATGGAGAGGAGAGGGGATGTCACTGAACCCCTGAGCATACAAAAGCATGAGTGGCAGTATCAAGTTGGGTAGGTCGAAAGACAGGTTGTTGTATACAGGGTATGCATGGTGGTTTGGGGAGTAATGCGTGCATGTTATACCTCAAATTATGCAAACAATCACCTCTAGCCAGGGTACCATATTCGGGCGAGAAGACACTGCCTGGCAACCATAATGTTGTCCCATACACCAACTCTGCATGAGAGGCTTGTAAATCTGCTTTTATGGCACAGTGTAAGGCAAGCAAGATAAGAGGAAGAGCTGCACTCCAGTGTAACATATCAGCAGTAGACTTTAAAGCAGCCTTGAGTTGCTGATGGAATCATTCAATCATTCCATTGGATGCAGGGTGATACAAGGTGGTGCATATGTGTCTTGTACCCAAAAGGTCACATAGACAATTAAAATGAAGTTATTGTGGATGGCACACATTCAAGTAACTCTGGTGAATCAATTTTTTCATTCCAAAGCGATAGATCCATAAAATCCGAATGTAGGTAATGTATTGCTGAAATTAAAGGGAATATCTAAAGTTCGATAATTTAATTTTGATTCAGCTACTAGGGTTTTGTTGTACATCTTTTTAATCCTAGTATATAGAGATGGGCTACATGATGACCAACATACTAGGCAGTAAGTTATAATTGGCTTTATCAAACTTTTAAATAATTTTCCCTGTAGCAGGGGAGCCTGGGATGTCCCTTTAATATATTTGATGGCAGTATATGCTCTCTTTGATTTCAGAAACATTTGGTGAAGTTGTTCTCTCCTAGGACCCTCACCACAAATCCTCTTGGTATTAATGATCCATCAGCAAATCTATAAGGATAGTTAATTGGCGACTTTATCCTGAAAAATGAAATAACCAATGTCTTTTGATAATTTAATACCACATGGTTTGTTGTTAGCCAACTCTCCACTGTCATCAAACAATCTTGTAACCCTCTCAGTGAATGCATATTTTAAATCTCCTTAGAAAACTTCTGATCATCTGGAAATGCCGAACAGAAGATGCTAGATGGGATACAGGTGTAAAGATCGTTTATATACATATTAAAAAGGAGTTGGCTCAATGCACTGCCCTGTGGCAACCCCACTTCCTGAATATAGGTGCTTTAGCCTAGTACATGCCCTATTTTTACCATATTACATCACTTTGTAAGATGGGCTTTCAGAAAATCTAGAACTTTGTCTTCTAACCCATAGGCCTTCAACTTATTTAATAGAAGTGGAATAGAGACCCTATCAAAAGACTTTGAAAGGTCTAAATATATCATGTCCACCTGAAGGTCTAAATATATCATGTCCACCTGAAGGTCTAAATATATCATGTCCACCTGAAGGTCTAAATATATCATGTCTATTTTGAAAAACCTTGGGGATATAGTTTAAATGCAGCAATAAATTGGTTTTGGTGGACCTGCCACATCGAAACCCATATTGTGCTTGATGAAGAATGGCAGAACACCAGCTATACAATTTCTTGTAGATTATGCGTTTAAAATCCTTCACCACTGTTGGAAGGGAAGAGTTAGGACCATAGTTGGAACAATCCTGATGGGAGCCACTCTTATAGATTGGTATTATATGAGCAGTTCTCCAAACTTCAGGGAAAAACTGTTGGGCTCAGCAGAGGGTAAATAAATTAGCCAAAATGAGCGCTAAAATATCCTAGTGCGCTTTCAAAATGATAGGGGCTATTTTACCTGGACCAGGGGCAAAAGAACATTTTAGCCTTCCTATGGCCCATTTAACCTCAGCTGGCGTCACTTTGTTTATGGTAAAAATTTCCTCACCACTGGGAATTGAGTACTTTCCTGCCGTTTTTGTTTGTTTTAATTCTGAGAAATTTTAAAAAAATTTTCAGAGAATACATCCCCTACTTCTATTGGGTCAGTTTTCAGTTTGCCATCTTCTGACAATGTTAAATTAGGTTCATCTTCAGCCAAACGAAGCTTATATTGTGACCAAATGACTGTGGAGATGTCTGTTGTGACATGAGGCTTTGTAAAAATCTTACATGGTCTCGACCTAATAAATGTATTACCATGGTGCACAACTCAATAAATCTCTTGGAGTTTGAAAAAGTAGGGTGTCGCTTTTTTAAAGAAAACACACGTTGTTTCTGCTTGATGTGACATATCAACTCTAAGCTCAACTAAACAGGAAATTGAGGAAATCGTCAAGCAGAGTTTTTTAAGTAGGGATGCACTCATCAATTACAAGTTTCAATATGGAATAGAACTGCTTTATTGGTATGCTTGGGTGTGGGGACGAGGTAAGACTGTCCCAGTCTATATTCTTGAGACTCTTATAGATCCTGATGTAGTCACCCTTGGCCCAGGCATAGCTAGCTGCCCCATTCACATGAACAGTGGAAGAAATTGGCGATGAAATCCCCAGATTATTTAATATTGATGTAATTTTCAGTGCTGGCTGGTAAGTATCCAGCTTTGATAGTGGAAACGTTGAGCTGACTGTACAAGGTAAATCAGAAAAACAAAGATCCAGGAGGCGGTCTTTTAAATTTCGAATTTCATTCTATTGGGTCAATTTAAGAAAAGTTACTAATGCCATAAATGAAGTTGCCTTTGCCAGGTGCCCAATCCCATTACATGATGGGGTACTGGTTGACTAATTAATGCCAAACGCATTAAAGTCCCCAATCACCACAACCGAGTTATAGTTTGCCAAACTAGCTGCTAGGTTGTTCATGAGATATGTATAAAGTTCAGAAGATAATGCTGGGGGCAGATAACAGGCTAACAATGTAATAGGTTGTGCATTGGCATACCTTATATGAAGAGCTAAGGCACAATTTTGTATGCAGAGACTATCAATACAATGAAAGCATCTACACATAGATTGTTGGTTAACAGCTACAAATATCCACCCTCCCAAATAGGAGGCGGTTTATCCCTATGAAGAACCTGATAGTGTGGTGGAAAGTAATTGGCTGATTGGATTTCATCAGAAAACCAAGTTTCTTTTCAGACCACAATATCGTAAGAATTAAGGAGTAGATAAGCCATAAAACTGGTACTCTTAGAACGTAGTATATTCTGATGCTACCATTCAATGCCATTATAGTTCTTCATTTTTCTTCAACTTTTCTTTTTGCTATATCTTACTTTCTATTAAAGCTACAGCCACGCCTTTTTACACATGATTGGAGTTTCACTTTCCTTACATTCTCATAAAAATTTGCAGTTCTATGTTGTATAGGAGAGAAATTTTGCACAAAGTGTTTTTTCCCTTTGATATCATCATAAAAACCCTATTTTTCTTCTTGCTATATCTCAATTTTTATTAAAGCTGCAGCAATGCCATGTTGCACATGATTGGAGTTCCACATTCCCAACATTATGGCAAAAAGTAATGATTCTATTATGTATAGGAAAGTAAACATATTGCACAAAGTGTGTTTTCTGATTGATTTCAATGTAAAAACTCTATTTTGCTTTTTCCCATATCTGAATTTCTACTAAAGCTACAGCCAATACCATATTCCACATGACTGGAGTACCTCTTTCCCTACATCATCACAAGAATTTACAGTTCTATGTTGTGTATGTGAGAAAATATCGCACCAAGTGTGTTTCTCTATTGATTGCCACGTAAAAACTCCATTTTTCTTTTTGCTATATCTCAATTTCTATTAAAGCGACAGCCATGCCAGTTGGCACATGAATGAACTACCTAATTCCAAACGTTTTTTGAAAGAATTTCCAGCTCTATGCTGTGTAGAAGAGAAAATATGGCACAAAGTGTGTTTTCCCATTGATTTCAAAGTGAAAACTCCATTTTTTCCTTTTAATCATCTCAATTTCTATTTAGATACAGCCACACCGTTTTACAAATGATAGGGGTATGTCATTTCCAACTTTCTCTTAAACATTTACAGTTCGATGCTGTATAGGAGAGAAAATATAACATAAAGTGTGTTTTCCTATTGATTTCAATGTAAAAATTTAATTCTTGTTTTTACTATATCACAATTTCTATTAAAGCTACAGCCATGCCAATTTGATCATGATTAGAGTACAACATTTCCAACATTCTGGATAAAAGTTATGATTCTATTATGCATAGAATAGAAAATGTTGCACAATGTGTTTTCGATTGATTTCATTGTAAAAACTCCATTTTTCGTTTTGCTATATCTCAATTTCTTTTAAAGCTACAGACATGCCATTTCGGACATGATAAGGGTACCTCATTCCCTACATTCTCACAAAAATTAACAGTTCTATGTTGTATAGGAGAGAAAATATCATGCAAAGTTTGTTTTCCCATTAATTTAAATGTAAACACAATTTTCCTTTTTTCTATATCTCAATTTTGCAAATAATTGGAGTACCTCATTTTCTACATTCTCAAAAAAATTTACAGTTCTATATTGTATAAAGAAGAAAATATAGCACAAAGCGTGTTTCCTAATTGATTTGAATATAAAAACGCCATTTTTCTTTTTGCTATATCCTGATTATTATTAAATCTACAGCAATGCCGTGTTGCACATCATTAAAGTACCACATTCCATACATTGTTGCAAAAATTTACAGTTCTATCATAAATAGGAGACAAAATGGACAAAGTGCGTTTTTTTTTTGATTTCAAAGGATAAACTTCATTTTTCATTTTGCTATATTTTAATTTCTATTAAAGCTACAGCCATGCCGTTTTTCACATGATTGGAGTATCTCATTCCCTACGATCTCGCAAAAATTTAGAGTTATCTGTTGTATAGGAATGAAAATATCGCACAAAGTGTGGTTTCCTATTGATTGCAAAGTAAAAACTCGATTTTTCTTTTTGCTATATCACATTCCGAACATTCTGGAAAAAAGTTTTGATTCTTTTGTGTATAGGATTAAAAATATTGCAAAGTGTGTTTTCCCATTGATTTCAATGTAACTACTCCATTTTTCTTTTTGCTATATCTCAATTCGTGTTAAAGCTACAGCCATGCCGTTTTGCACGTAAATGCAGCACCTCATTCCCTGCAGTCTTGCAAGAATTAACCGTTCTATGTGGTATAGGGGAGAAAATATTGCACAAAGTGTGTTTTGCAGTTGATTCATATCTAAAAACTCCATTTTTCTTCTGTCTCACATTCAATTATAGCTACAGCGATGCCGTTTTGCACAAGATTGGAGTACCACATTCCAAACATTCTGAATAAAAGTTATAATTATATTATGTAAAGTGTGCTTTTCCATTGATTTTCATGGAAGAACTTTATTTTTTTTTGTATAGCTCAATTTCTATTAAAGCTACAGCCATGCCACATTGCTCATGATTGGAGTACCTCATTCCATACATTCTCAGAAAAAAATTACAGTTCTGTGTTGTATACGAGAAAAATATCGTACAAAGTGTGTTTTTCTATTGATTTCAATGTAAAAACTCCAATATTCTTTTTGCTCTATCTAAATATCTGTTAAAGCTACAGCTATGCCATTTTCAACATAATTGGAGTACCTCATTCCCTTCATTCTCATAAGAATTTACAGTCCTATGTTGTATAGGAGAGAAAATATCATACAAATTGTCTTTGCCTATTGATTTCAATGTGAAAACTACGTTTTTCTTTTTTCTATATCCAAACTTCTATGAAAACTACAGCCATGCGATTTTGAACGTGTTTGGAGTACCTCATTCCCATTGTGGTTCTATTATGCCTAGGGAAGAAAATATCACACAAAGTGTGTTTTCACACGCCATTTTGCTATCTCAATTTCTATCAAAACAACAGCCATGCCGTTTTGCACATCTTTGGAGTACCTCATTCCTGACATTCTTGATAAAATGTACAGTTCAATATTGTATAGGAGATAAAATATCGCCCAAAGTGTGTTTTCCCATTGATTTCAATGTAAAATCTTAATATTTCTATTTGCTATATCTCAATTTCTATTAAAGCTTCAGCTATGCCATTTTGTACATGATTCGAGTACGACATTCTCAACATTCTTAATAAAAATTGTAATTATATTATGTAAATGAAAGAAAATATTGCACAAAGTTTGCTTTTCTATTTATATTTATGTAAAACCTATGTCGTTTCTCACATGATCGGAGTACATAATTTCCTACATTCTCGCATAAATTTACAGTTTTATGTTTTATGGGAGAAAAAATATCGCACAACGTGTGTTTTCCCATTGATTTCAATGTAAAAACTCCATTTTTCTTTTTGCTATATCTCAATTTCTATTAAAGCTACAGCCATGCCGTTTTGCAGATTTTGGCCAAAATTTGCAATTATATCATTTATAAGAGGCAAAATGCCCCAAATGCATTATCCCATTGATTTCAATGGAAAAACTTCTTTTTTTCTTTTTTTCTATATCTCACTTTCTATTAAAGCTATAGCCATGCCGTTTTGCACATGAGTAAGGTACCACATTCCCTACATTCTCACAAAAATTTACAGTTCTACGTTGTTGAGGAGAGGAAATATGACAGAGTGTGTTTGCCCATTAATTTTAATGAAAAAACTCCACTTTTCTTTTTCCTACATCTCAATTTCTGTTAAAGCTACAGGAATGCCTATTTGCAAATGATTGGAGTTCCTTATTCCCTACATTCTCGCAAAAATTTACAGTTTTATTTTGTATAGGAGTGAAAATATCCCACAAAGTGTTTTCCCATTGAAATTAATGTGAAAACTCCACTTTTCTTTTTGCTATATGTCAATTTCTAATAAAGGTACAGCCATGCCTTTTTGGAGTGATTGGAATACCTCATTCCCTACTTTTTTTCAACAATTTAAAGTTTTATGTTGTATATGGAAGTTAATATTGCACGAAGTGTTTTTACATTGATTTCAATGTATAAACTCCATTTTTCATTTTTCTATATCTCAATTTCTATTAAAGCTACAGCCATGCCGTTTTGCACATGATTGGAGTACCACATTCCCACATTTATAAATGTTAAGATTCTATTACATATAGGATAGATTCTTGTAAAAACTGGTAAAAACTTGTAAAAATTCTATTTCAATGTAAAAACTGCACTTTTCTTTTTGCCATATCCTAATTTTTATCAAAAGCTGTATCTTTACCGCTTTGCACATGGTTGGAGTACCTTTTTGTCTACGTCTTTGCAAAAAATTTACAGTTCTATGTTGTATAGGAGATAAAATATTGCATATTGTGCGTCTTCCCATTCATTTTAATGTAAAAACTCCATTGTTCATTTTGCTATTTCTCAACTTAATTTAAAGTGACAGCAATGCCGTTTTTCATCTGATTAGAGCATCACATTCCCAACATTCTGGATAAAAGTTACTGTTCTATAATGTATAAGAAAGAAAATATCGCACAAAAGGTTTTTTCCCATTGATTTCAATGTAAAAACTCCATTTTTCTTTTTGCTATATGTCAATTTCTATTAAAGTTACAGCCAGGCCGTTATGAACGTGATTGGAATACCTCATTCCCTACATTCTCACAAAAATTTAAAGTTGAATGTTGTATAGGACAGAAAATATCCCACAAAGTGTGTTTCCTATTGATTTCAATGGAAGAACTCCTTTTTTCTTTTTGCAATATCTCAATGTCTATTAAAGCTTCAGCTATGTTATTTTGCACATGATTGGAGTACCACATTCCCAACATTCTAAATAAAAGTTATGATTATATTATGTAAATGAAAGAAAATATTGCGCAAAGTGTTCTTTCCCATTGATTTTCATGTAAAAACTCTATTTTTCTTTTTGCTATATCACAATTTCTAATAAAGGTGCAGCCATATCGTTTCTTACATGATTGGAGTACATTATTCCCTACATTCTCACAAAAATTTACAGTTTTATGTTGTACAGGAGAAAAAATGTCACACAAAGTGTGTTTTTCCATCGATTTTAATGTAAAAACTCCACTCTTCTTTTTGCTCTATCTGAATTTCTATTATAGCTACAGCAATGACGTTTTGCCCATGATTGGAGTACCACATCTCAGAAAATATTTCCTTCTATTTTGGATCTGCACATGCAGGTAAGGTCTCTTCTTTGATCCCCTTAGTTTTACTTCTTAAGTTTTCACAAGTTAACTTTGTACTTAACAGCTTCTTTCAGCTTCTAGATCTGTGTTTTGCTGACTTTGACTGTACTGTTGTTTCCTCTATCCCACTTTCTGCCATTGATCCGTTTTATCCTCCTTTAGCTATCACTATGTTTTGTGCATGACCTCTTCTCCTAAATTCCTTTGATACACTCTCTGATTCGTTTTCATTTAGTTAGAAACAAGGGAATTATGTTGGCTTCTTTTACTATTTCTGTAAGGTTGACTGGAGCAGTATTTGACTCAATGACAACTCTCAACAGGTTGTAGATAATTTTTATGAGTTGTTTCTGGGGGCTTTTACCTGCTTTGTTCCCTAAAGGAAATCAAGAGCCCACCACAACTTTTATCCTTTTTGGTTTAGCCCTGAATTAATTCAGTCACTAAAGTCCAAAAAGGAGTTCTTTTGTTTAAAGAAAAAAACTTTTCTATTTGTCATTACTCCCGCTTTTCACAGGCCAGAGCCAAGGTTAAACGCCTTTTCACTAGAGATCGGCAATGCTCTCTTATCCATCTTAAAGCAATGGCCCACTCTACTTAAACCTTCTGAAACGTTTTCCGTCAATACTCATTTGTAAGGCCCTCTGAAATTACACTTTTGCATAATTCTCACACCATTTCTATCCCAGAGGACGTGTGCAATTGCTTTATTGATGTCTTTTCTCTGGCTAGTAGTTCATCACCCAACTGTACGCCTTGCAGTGAGTACCCCTATAAGCTGCCAAACTCATTTAATACATTAGTTATTGACAGTATTTCTGTGGATGAGGTGACTGTTACCATTCGTGGCCTAAAACCTTCCTTTGCAGGTGGGCCTGATACCTTTCCACCTACTCTGATTGAGGCTTATTCTGGGATCTTGGCCCCTGTTTTAGCAAAGTTATTTAATTATTGTTTGAGACACAGTTTCATTCTTATCCAATGGAAGCGTTCTCTTACTGTTCAAGCTTTCAAATCTGGGGCCAGAACAATTGCCCAAAACTATCGTCCTATATCACTAATTTCACAGCTAGCTAAGGTTCTAGAATGTGTCCTAAATTCGAAAGTATGGCTTTCTTGCTGGTTGCTCTATGGAAAGTAACTTTCTGAGTCATATAGCTCATATTCAGAAGGCATTTACTTCTCACAGTCAATTGGACACCATATATCTGGACCTTTCTCAAGCGTTTGATCATGTCCCCATCGACTTATTAATCTGGAAGCCAAGTCAGTATAGGGTATCCACCAACATTTGTCTCTTTTTGTAAAATTATCCTTGCAACTGCATTAACTTCATTAAATTAGGACGTTATGTTTCCACCAAATCATATACCCTAAATTCAGGCATACCTCAAGGTAGCTCCTTAAGCCCATTATTATTTGATTTATTTTTAAATGACTTGTTTAATTCTATACCCCACCTCAATACCCCTTTGGGATTTGGTGATGATTTGAAAATCTCTTGTATGGTTTTTCATCTCAGTGATGCACATGAGCTTCAGGCAGCCCTCTTATTTGTTGAAAAATGGCTATATGCTAACAGTTTGAAACTTAATTACAGCAAATCTGCAGTGATGTGTTTTTCTCACAAATTAAACCCTTTTGCGTTCCCTTATGTCTTTAATAATGGAGAGTTGGTAAATAGAGTCCAGGTCATTTAAGACCTGGGCATATTTTTAGTAAGTAAACTAACTTTTGTAATGCAAGCTAACCATGTCAGATTTTAAACACGTCACTCTTTTTTGGCCATTACAAAACTGAAAGGTATACATCGCCAACCATGTATTAAACAGCATCTTTTTCAATATTTGATTGTACCTAAAATACTATATGCTATATGTTGTTGGTCTGCTTGTGCCAGTTCTCATCTGTCCTTCATTGCAAGCTTTTTTAACTGGTTTACTACCTCTGTTTCCTCTACTTTCCCCACTAATTTCTCACGTCTTAACTTCATTGCTGTCATAGCCTATCGTCACTTAATACTTATCTATTGATTGTTCTAAAGTTTAATTGACTTACCTGATTTGTTAAGTCAGTTGAACTTCAAGGTCCCCCCTAGAAACAGTCGAACTAGTCTCTCCATTTTTCTATTTGCCATATCTAAATTTCTATTAAAACTACAGCCATGCCGTTTTGCAAATGATTGGAGTACCTCATTCCCTAAATCCTCGTGAAAATTTAGAGTTCTATTTTGTATAAGACACAAAATATCTCACAAACTGTGTTTTCTTAATGATTTCACTTAAAATCTACATTTTTCTTTTTGTTATATCTGAATTTCTAATAAAGCTACAGCCATGCCGTTTTGAACATTATTGGAGTACTACATTCCCAACATTCTGAATAAAAGTTATGATTCTATTATGTGTAGGAAAGAAAATATTCCCCAAAGTTTTTTTCTTTTTGCTATACCTCAATTTCTATTAATGCTACAGCCATGCCGTTTTGCAAATCATTAGAGTACCTCATTCCCTACATTCTCAAAAAAAATAAACGGTTCTATGTTGTATAGCACAGAAAATATTGCAAAAAGTGTGTTTTCCCATCGATGTCAATGTAAAAACACCATTTTTCTTTTTGCTATATCTCAATTTCTATTAAAGTATCAGTCTTGCCATTTTCCACATGATTGGATTACCACATTCCCTACCTTCTGGCCGAAATTTGCAGTTCTATCATTTATAGGAAACAAAATGCACAAATTTCGTTTTCCCATTGATTTCATTGAAAAAACTTCATTTTTTCCAAATCTCAATTTCTATAAAAGCTACACCCAGGCCTTTTGCACATGATTGGAGCACCACATTCCCTACATTCTGTCCAAAATTTGTGGTTTTATTATGTATAGGAAAGAAAATACCGCACAAAGTGTGTTTTCCCATTGATTTCAATGGAAAAACGTCATATTTCTATTTGCTATATCTCAATTTATATTAAAGCTAAAGCATTTCTTTTTTGCACATGATTATAGTACCTCATTCCCTACATTCTAGCAAAAATTTGCATTTTGATGTTGTATAGGAGAGAAAACATTGCACAAAGCATATTTTCCCATTGATTTCAATATAAAAACTCCATTTTTCGTTTTGCAATATCTCAATTTCAATTAAAGCTACAGCCATGCCGTTTTGCACATGATTGGAGTACCTCATTCACTACATTCCTGTAAAAATGTACAGTTCTATGTTGTATTGGAGAGAAAATATTGCAAAATAAAAGAAAATATTGTCAACTACAAGGTCGTTAGAGACCCATCTACTGTATAGTTCTAATGCATATACTGCACAGGCACTACACCAATGCGACAATTATTGGGTATTAGCAGCACCAAGCTTTCCCGAGAGACCACTCATGTCAGTACTAACTGGGCTTCCATTGCTTAACTTCAGTGATCAGACAAGAACTGGTGTGTCCAACGCAAGTTACTGCTCCCTGGTTTTTTCATGTGCCTATACATGCAGATAGTCAAAAATACACTTCATTCGTCTTACCTAGTGGGCAGTATGAGTTTTTGTTGGCACCTTTTGGCCTGTGCAATTCCCCAGTGGTCTTCCAACGTTATATCAATGCCATTTTCTAGGATCTCATATTTAAAGGGATTGTGCTGACCAATCTTGCTTATTTAGTTATTCCATCCCCCGATGAAGATCAAGACTTGGCGAGACTGCAACTCGTTCTGACAAGAGCAGCAAAGTTTGGGTTAGACATCAATTGGGTGAAATGTCAGTTCATGCAAACCACGATCGTTTACGTTGGTCTGGTCATACAGCATGGTGAGGTTAGACCATGACCACACAAGGTTGAAGCCATTTTAAAGTTTCGACTGCCATAATCGTCCAAAGCAGTGCAAATGTAGATTATTACAGAGCAGAAAAATTACAGAGCAAATACATTATTGCAAAACAGGCCCAAAATACAAATAAGATATGCAAATGGTAATAGAAACAACTAAATATTACAAGAAAAATGGTTAATCATCATCAAAATCATGAAGAGAGGAATGCCAAGGTTTCATGTAATCAGCTGATGAGGATATAAGCTTGGGGCCTTCATGTTCACCAATCGTCTGGATGGTACAGTGGTTACCATGCAACACGTGGGTAACTTGATATGGTCCAAGATATTTTTGGTGGAATTTGAGTCCTGGCTTGCTCTGCACCCATCGAATGGCAACTAGATCGCAAACGCTGTATATCATGGAAGCAACTCTGTTTTTGATGAAGGTGAGGCGATTCTGATCTTGTAACTTCGCAATTTTGGACTTGGCTAAGATTTGCAGATCGTTACGAGAATTCATGAACAAGGAATCAGCTACTTCTTCGATTAGCTCATGATAATGGACATCTACATTCAGACGAATGCACATACTTAGGGTACCTCATTCCCTGCATTCTCACAAAAATTTAAATTTCTATTTTGTATGAGAGAGAAAATATCGCAGAAAGTGTGTTTTCTTATTGATTTCAATATAAAAACGCTATTTTTCTTTTTGCAATATCTCAATTTTTATTAAAGCTGCAGCCATGTCGTTTTGCACATCATTGGAGTACCACATTGAATTACATTCTGGCCTAAACTTGCAGTTCTATCATTTGTATATATATAGGAGACAATATGCACAAAGTGCGTTTTCCTATTGATTTCAATGGAAAAACTCCATTTTTCTTTCTGCTATATCTCAATTTCTATTAAGCTACTGCAATGCCGTTTTGCTCATTAATAGGGTATCACATTCTGAACATTCTGGATAAAACTTATGATCCTATTATGTATAGGAAAGAATATATCACACAAGGTGTGTTTTAGCTTTAATTTCAATGTAAAAACTCCATTTCTCTTTTTTTCTACATCTCAATTTCTACTAAAGCTACAGCCATTGCGTTTTAAAAATGATTGGAGTACCTCAATCCCTGCGTTCTCACAAAAATTTACAGTTCAATGTAGTAATGGAGAGAAAATATCCCAAAATTTGAGTTTTCCAATTGATTTAAATGAAAAAAATCCATATTTCTTTTTTCTATTTCTCAATTTCAATTAAAGCTGAAGCCAAGCCGTTTTCCACATAATTGGAGCACCACATTCCCTTCATTCTAGCCAAAATTTGCATTTCTATGTTGTATAAGAGAGAGAAAATATTCCGCAATTGTGTTTTCCCATGGATTTCAATGTAAAAACTCTATTTTTCTTTTTTATATAGCTAAATTGCTATTAAAGCTATAGCCCCGCTGTTTCACACATGATTGGAGTACCTCATTCCCAACATTCTTGCAAAAATTTACAGTTCTATGTTTCATAGGAGTGAATATATCCCACAAAAAGTGTTATACCATTGATTTCAATGTAAAAACAATTTTTCTTTTTTCTCTATCTCAATTTTTATTAAAGCTACCGCCATGTGGTTTTGCACATCATTTATTTGCACATTCTGACAAAAATTTACCGTTGCATGTTTTAAAGGAGAGAAAATGTTGTACAACGTGTGTTTTCCCATTGATTTCAATGTAAAAACTACATTTTTCTTATTTCTATATCTCAATTGCCATTAAAGCTATAGCAATGGAGTTTCACCCATGATGTGAGTACCTTATTCCCTACATTCTCACAAAAATTTACAGTTCAATGTTGTATAGGAGAGAAAATAATGCACAAAATGTGTTTTCCTTTTGATTTCAATGTAAAAACCCAATTTTTCATTTTGATATATATCTCAATTTATGTTAAAGCTACAGTCTTGCCGTTTTTCTCATGATTGTGGTACCACATTCCCTACATTAAAACAAAAATTTACAGTTGCATGTTGTAAAGGAGAGAAAATATTTTACAAAGTGTGTTTTCCCATTGATTTAAATGTAAAAACTCCATTTTTCTTTTTTCTATATCTCAATTGCTATTAAAGCTTTAGCCATGTCGTTTAACACATGACTGGAGTACTGCATTCCTTACATTCTCACAAAAAATTACAGTGCCAAGTTGTATAGGAGAGCAAATATCGCACAAAGTGAGTTTTCCATTGATTTCAATTGAAATATCATTTTTCTTTTTGCTATATCTCAATTTCTATCAAAGCTACGCCATGACATTTTGCACAGTTCTATGATGTATAGGAGAGATAATATCGCACAAAGTGCAATTTCCCATTGAATTCAATGTAAAAACTCCATCTTTCCATATCTTAAATTTTATTAAAGCTACATCCATGCTGCGTTGCACATGATTGGAGTACCACATCCCTAATATTTTGGATAATAGTTATGATTTTATTATGTATAGGCAAAAAATATCACACAAAGTGTATTTTTCCATTGATTTCAATGTAAAAACTCCATTTTTCTTTTGACTATATCTCAATTTCTATTAAAGCCACAGCCATGCCATGTCGCACATAATAGGAGCTCCTCATTCCCTACATCATTGCAAAAATTTAAATGTCTGTGTTGTATAGGAGAGAAAATGTCGCACAAAGTGTTTTCCCCACTGATTTCTATGTAAAATCTCCATTTCTTTTTTATACATCCCAATTTTATTAGGAATAAGAATATCACACAAAGGGTATTTTCCCTTGATTACAACATAAAAACTCCATTTTTCTTTTAACTATATCTCAATTTCTATTAAAACTCCCGCCTTGCTATTTTACACATGATTGTAGTACCTCATTCTTATTCTAATTCACAACAGTGCAAGCAGCCTTATTTGGACAATATGGCAGTGGAGAGATCAACTCTCATTCTTACATACATTACTAAAAAGATCGCAAACCCCTAGGCTTAAATTCCTGTGATCCCTCTACAACATTAGTAATGGTAAAGTGGCTTTTTAATAGGCCCTCCACCTTATCTATCCAAGGCTATTCCACTGTCGAAGGGTCCTTGGTAAGCAAAACAAGTAATATGTGTCTGTCTGTGCCCTAATCTCCTTTAATTTATATGAATGATCCTTTCTCCCTTTGTACTTAGCAGGGGACACACATCCCACCAGAGGTCCATCACACCCCTGACAGACTTATGCTGCGAGATGTTTGCCACTGGCTTACTGTTTCCCAACCTAATTCCGTTATCATGTCAGACACACTATCAATCTGAGAAAGACTGTGGAATACAATTCTTGCTGCCCTCCTCTGTATCTTTTCAATCTCCCAAGATAAATCCTGGCTGGAGGGAAACTAAATTGGACTACCATACTCCAAATTTGGTCACACCATTGAAATATATGCTGTTATCCTCACCTCCATTGTGCTGTCCTGAAGGACCCTACTACTCAGGCAGAGGATTGACCAGCCCTCCCAACCAATTTATTAATATGATCCTTCCAGGTACCTTGGATATTTAAAATTATTCCAAGATGCTTATGGTGCCAACTCTCTCAACCAGGGAGTGAAGTGACTCCTGAGATCAGGTTATTGTAAGACTCCTACACTTTTTCAGATTCAATGGCAGTTCCCATTTTACACACTAATTGTAAATCTCAAAGAGATCCTGTTTTAATTGTGTACAGGATGATAACCCCTCATCTAACACCCGTGCAGTACATTTGTCATCTGCAAATAGTTCAAGGAAGGAACTAATGTCAAATCCTATGTCATTTACATAGAGAATGTACAACAGAGGACCGAAAACACTTCCCTGTGGTACCCCTGATGTAGCCGGTTTTCATTCAGATGCACTACTCCTGTACATTACTTTCTGTTGTCTATGAAGCAGACAGGACCTTCCCAATGAGTAACCTTACTATGTATCCCTAGACTTGACATTTTTGAAATCAGCTTGACATGGGGCACCATGACAAAAGCCTGTTTAAAGCCTAAGAATACAACATCAAACTGATTTCTGTTGTCTAAAGCCCTTTGAATATAATCCATCAAGCAAGCTATTTGGGTGTCACATGACCTCCTTTTCCTAAATCCATGCTGATAGTTGCATAGGATGCCATTTTTCTCCAGATATCCCATAATAGAGGATAATATGATGTGTTCAAAAACCATGATATGGCACTCGTTATTGAAACTTGTGTATAGCAGTTAGGGTCAGCTGTGTCTCCTGACTTGAAAATTTGTACCACATTAGCCAGTATCTATGATGATGGAACAATACCTATGTCTAATGACTTTCTAAATATTTCCACCATGTAATAGCTAAGTATCCCAGAAAGCCACTGCATAATATATAGAGAAATGCCATCAGGACTTACTGCCATATTAACCACTGATTTGAGTAGTAGTTCTCAATTCCCACCCTAGTTATAGTAACCTCATCCATTCCCTTTGGAGAATCACTACCAAGTACCAGCTCAAAGTTCCTCCTACTGGTTGCAAAAATTTTTGATAATGCATCATTGAAAACATTTGCAATCATATGACTATTTATAACTACATTTCCTGAACTATCTTTAACCACAGTATCCCTATAACCCTCTTTCCTACACCTCTTCAGATACCCCCAGAAAGCTTTTGGATTTTTCTAAAGCCTGTCTCCCAAAATGTTTTCATTAAAATTCTTGTAAGCCTTCTTCATATAGACTTTAACCATTTTCCAAAGCTTCTTATAAACTAATTCACAATTGGCATTTCTCCGTCTCCCAAGGACATTCCCATCCTTTCTCTGGTTCTGCAAAGCTACCCTCACCTCTTTTGTATACCATTCAAGAAAAGTATTATTCTTTATAATCTTAGTGGGGACAGCAAGCTGTTTGCCCTTCTCTAAGAGGGCTAGGAATTGATCCTTACGTTTTGCAAAAATTTACAGTTCTATGTTGTATAGCATAGAAATTATCACACAACGTGTGTTTTCCCATTTATTTCAATGCAAAAACCATTGTTTTTTCCTATAACTATATTTCTATTAAAGCTACAACCATGACGTTTGGCAACAGATTGGAGTATCTGATTCCCCACTTTCTCGCAAAAATTTGCCGTTCTATGTCGTATAGGAGAGAAAATAACACACAAAGTGTGTTTTCCATTGATTTCAATGTAAAAACTTCAGTTATCTTTTTGCTGTATCCCAATTAGTACAAATGCTGCAACCATGCCGTTTTGCACATCATTGAAGTACCACATTTCCTACATTTTGGCCAAAATTGGCAGTTCTTTCATGTATAGGAGACATTTTTCTTTTGGCTATATCTCAATTTCAAATTAAAGCTACAGCCATGCCGTTTTGCAAATTTAAAAAAAATATTGTTTATACATTGAAACACACTTTGTGAGATTTTTTTCTTTCCCATGCATAAAAATATCATCACTTTTATACAAAATCTAGGGAATTTACTACTTCTAAGATGTGCAAAACGGCATAGCTGCAGCTTTATTAGAAATTGAGATATGGGAAACAGTAAAATGAAGGTTTTCCATTGCAATCAATTGGAAAACACACGTTGTGCAATATTTTCTATCCTATAGTTCATAGCACTGTAAACTTTATCAAGAATGTAGGGAATGAGGTTCTTCAATCGTGTGTTGAACGTCATAGCTGTAGCTTTAATAAAAATTGAGATGTAGGAAAAAAGAAAAATGGAGTTTTGACATTGAAATCAATAGGAAAACACACTTTGTGCGATGTTTTTTATATCCTATACAATATAAAACTAATTTTTATGATATTGTAGGGAATGAGGTACTCAAATGCTTTCCAAAATGGCATTGCTGTAGCTTTAATAAAAAGCTTTTAGATTAATTCAATGGAAAAATCCACTTTGTGTGATATTTTCTCCCCTATACATCATAGAACTGTAAATTTTTGTAACCATGTAGGATATCAGGTACTCCAATCATGGGCTGAACGGCATGGCTGTAGCTATAATAGAAATTGAGGTATAGAAAAAAGAAAAATGAAGTGTTTATATTGAAATCAGTGGGAAAATGTACTTTGTGAATTTTGTCTCATATATATGAGAGAACTGCAAATTTTCGCCAGAATGTAGGGAATGGGAAACCTCAATCATTTTCAAAACGGCATGGCTGTAGATTTAATAGAAATTTAGATATAGAAAAATGAAAAATGGAGTTTTTACATTGAAATCAATGGGAAAACACACATTGTGCTATATTTTCTCTATTATACAAAATAGAACTGCAAATTTTGGTGGTAATGTAGGGAATGAGGTACTGCAATTATGAGCAAAACGGCATGGGTTTAGCTTTCATAGAAATTGAGATATAGCAAAAAGTAAAATGGTTTTTACATTTAAATCAATAGGAAAACACTTTTTGTGATATTTTCTCCCCTATACAACATACAACTGTAATTTTCTGCCAGAATGTAGGTAATGAGGTACTTCAATCTAGTGCAAAACGGCTTGGCTGCAGCTTTAATAGAAATTGAGATATAGTAAAAAGGAAAATGGTAAAGCACACTTTGTGCAATATTTTCTTTCCTATACATAATAAATTCTAACTTTTCTCCAGAATGTTGGGAATTTGGTACTCCAATCATTTGCAAAACGGCATGGCTTTACCTCTGTAATAGAAATTTAAATATAGCAAAATGAACAGTGTAGATTTTACAATGAAATCAATGGGAAAACAGTGTGTGCGATATTTCCTCCTCTATAAAACATAAAACGGTAAATTTTTGCAAGAGTGTAGGGAAAAGGTACTCCAATCATGTACAAAACGGCATGTCTCTAGCTTTAATAGAAATGTAGATATAGCAAGAAGAATAATGGAGTTTTTACATTGAAATCAAAAAGAAAACACACTTTCTGCGATATTTTCTCTCCTATACAACATAGAACTGCAAATTTTTGTGGGATTGTAGGGAATGAGGTACTCCATAAATGTACAAAGCGGCATGGCTTAAGCTTTAATGGGAATTGAGATATATAGCAAAAAAATCAAGTTTTTACTTTGAAATGATTGGGAAAACCCAATTTGGTCAATATTTACTTTCCTATACATAAAAGAATCAAAACTTTTATTCAGAATGTTAAGAATGTAGTACTCAATGAAGTGCAAAATGTCATGGATGTAGCTTTAATAGAAATTAGGATATAGCAAAAAGAAAAAAAGGAGTTTTTGCATTGAAATTAATAGGAAAACTCACTTTCTCGTAAGTTTTTCTGATACCTTTTATCCACAATGTAGGGAATGTGTTCCTTCCGTCATGTGCAAAACAG
>JAAFCE010009127.1:11687000-11744983 GCA_013389805.1 Trigoniulus corallinus
TTTTTCTCCTATGCAACATAGAACAGTAAATTTTTGTGAGAACGTACAGAATGAGGTACTCCAATGATGTGCAGAACAGCATTGCTGTAGCTATAAGGGAAATTGAGATTTAGCAAAAGGAAAAATCCAGTTTTTACATTTAAATCAATGGGAAATCACACTTTGTGCGATATTTTCTTTTCATTGAATAATAGAATCATAACATTTGACAGAATATTGGGAATGTGGTACACCAATCATGTGCAAAACGTCATGGCTGTAGCTTTAATAGAAATTGAGATATAGCAAGAGTAAAATGTGGTTTTTACATTTAAATCAGTCATTGGTTGGTTGGTTGAGTGAGTGACCATTTTCATCCACTAATGACAGACAAACCCTTAAGATAGTGGATGGGAGGGGAATTTTGGGGGTAAGGAGGTGTAATGTTTAAAATTAAAATATTTATAAATTAGTAAAACCAAAGTTCCTTATTTATATTATTAGCCTTGGTAAAAATTATAACTTTATGCATAAGGCTGCTAAAAGAGCGTGAGGTCAATAAATTATCAACTGATAGATTTAGTAGATTAAATACGTGCTGGGTAAGATAAATGGGGTTTTTAATGTCATGTGCATAGGAAAACATTAACCTTTGCCAGGAACTGCGTTAAGGAACATGAATAAGCAAACAACTGATTAGCTGTGGACAATCAATTTGGTTAGAAAATAACCTGTGGAGCCATGAATTTCTAGAAATAGTAATTTGTTTCATGAAGGAAAGAGATTAGTGAGCATGAGCCAAGTCTACATGCAATGGGGAGAATACAGGGGTAACATTCAGAGATTTGTCATGGATCTTTGCCACTTTGACGAGATGAGTTCAGCTGCAAGTGGACCAGCAGATGAAACAATACAGTATTATTGGCCTAGTAAGCGCCCAAAAGAAAAAAAAGTTAGAATTAATCCTCGTATTGAATAATATGATCGTTTCACATTGAGATAAAGATGGTGCATATGATAGCTAAAGTTTAACTTGGAGTCAAGGAAGATGCCCAGGTCCTTTACTAAGGCACACCTGGGAACAGCAGAACCATCCAAAAAAGTGTAGCCAAACAAGAGAGGGTCTTGATGCCAAGAAAATGAAATAACAGTCGTCATTGAGAAATTAAGTTGTAGGATATTTGCCATTAACCATTTTTCAACTGACTACAAGGCACTATTTAACCTGGCGGCATCCAAACAACTGGTTATCCTTTTAGTGAGCTTGTGGTCATCAGCAAAGAACAAGCATGAAACATCTGCTGTGATGTGAGAGAATAAGTCGTTCATATAAATAGAGAATAAAACTGGGCTCAGTACACTACCCTGGGGTACCCCATTACATTGCCTGTACTGCCATCTCCCCAATGTCGAACCTATTTTGACAAAGTTTCACCTTCAAGTTAAATAATTTCTTAGGAATTTTATTAAAGATGGGGAAAGACCATATCTCTCCAATTTCAAGAGGAGCAAGGGGATAGGAACCCTATCAAAGGCTTTATAGAGGTCTAGATAAATGGCATCCAGCTGGGTCCTGCATTGGAATGCCCTAGTAATAGAGTCCATATGCACCAACAAATTTGACTCTGTGGACCTCCCTTTAACAAAGCCATGTTACTTGGCCTTATAATGTGTGAGTACCAAAATACCAGTTTTGCATTAATGGTAAATTTCAAAATTTTTGCAATGGAAGAGATTACAGATATTGGGTGATAATTCAAAATGTCTTGTTTTGCCCGACTTTTAAAGATTTGACTGACATGAGCTGTTTTTCCAGCTACTGGGACATAATTAGAATGTAGACAAGGTGAGAAAAGCTTGGCCGATGCAGGGGACTAAAGGTCACAATAGGCCTTACGTAGATAGGAGGGAACCCTATTTGGGCCTAACACAAATGACGGTTTTAGCCTCCAGATAGCCGGGCTGACCTCCTGGTGTGAGATTCTACCTATATGCTAAATATCACCACCCTCTTGTAAGTAAAGGGTACTCATAAATAATATTTAGATAATGGGCCCCCAATACTCTTGCTGAGTAGTGATCACAAAATATCTTACATAGCTCTAAAGGGTCTGACATTAGCTTATTATTAATTAATAGCAATGGAATTTCAGACTTATTGGATATTAGCCTTTTATAATGAGTCCAAAACTGGTGTGGAGGACTGCATTTGGATAGAAGGCTAGTGAGAAACTGGAAGTGATCATGAGCAAAAAGGGACGTTACTTTTATTCTAGTCACTAAAAATCGTTGAGCAGTGTAATTTGCATGTGAAATTTGTTATGAGAAAGGAGACGTCATTTCAACTTAATCATCCTAATAAGCTTATGGCTGAACCAGACTGGGTATTTTGGGAATTTTCTAATAGACAACTTGGAGGAAATGAGTTCCTCTATTGCTCTCCAAATATAATATATAGAAACGTTCAACTGATCTCTCAGGGTATGAGTCAATCAGCAATTTGTCCCAATTAATACTATTCAGGTAAGTATACAGTTGAATGTAGTTTCCTTTTGACCACTCAAAGGATACATGGCCAGCTACAGCCATCATAGGCCCAGGAGTCTGCAAATAAAGTTTTAATACTGGATGATATGGATCTAATTTTGAAAGGGGGAATGCCTCCTGAACACCACAATGTAGGTTTGAAAAGCAAAGATACAGCAAACGGTGTTTAGAATTAAAGTATGAGTTAAACTGTTGTAAGTTCTACAAAACTGTCGTTAGGCCAGCTATGCTGTATGGGTCAGAGTGTTGGGCAGTTAGGAAGAACCATGAACAGCAAATGCAAGTGGCTGAGATGCAAATGCTGTGCTACATGAGTGGGGTGACGCAATTGGACAGAATTAGAAACGATTACATTAGAGGTAGACTGGGGGTGGGAGATATTTCAGAGAAGATGAGAGGGAACCAGTTGAAGTGGTATGGGCAGGTGATGCGACGGGAAGAGGAGGAGCTTATTAGGTCTATTATGGGACTGCAGGTGGTTGGGGGCATCAGAGGTAGAGGAAGACCAAAGCAGACGTGGGAGCAGGTGGTGCAAAGGGACATGGAGGTGTGTGGGGTGGAGGGGGACCTGGTAGGAAATAGGCAGGAATGGAGGAGTAGAACCAACAGACCCGATCCTGCCTCAGGCGGGAGAAGGGTGAGATGATGATGATGATGATTAAACTGTTGTAAGTTGACAAATGTTAACAATGCAACTAAAGATAAGGCCTTCAAAATCTGCATAGAACCTTGGTACACTGGAATAGTAGCTTGCCAATCAATACCCGAGACACTGAAATCCCCTATAAGTAGAATGGAACCAAGGCAGGACAACTTAGTTGGCAATTCATCCACTATGTAGGAGAAAACTGAAGAAGGCATGGCTGGAGAAAAATAACATGCAACAAGGGTGAAAGAGAATGACTCCTTCACTCTCAGAGAATTAGCCAGAATACAGTCCTTTACACATAAATCCTCTACAATGTGGAAGTTTCCTGAGATGGACAATAAATTTACAGCAATCAAGATTCCCCCACCTTGGTAAGATCCCACCTTATCTAAATGGAACACTTGAAAATTAGAAGGAAAGCAGCAGTTGGAGTTGATTTCTAGTGAAAGCCAGGTTTCTGTGATCACTACAATATCATAACTGTCAAGGCATCTGTTACCTAACAATGAGTCACTTTTCGTTCACAGACCTCTAACATTCTGATAGAAAAGCTGTAAAGGAAACAAGCAGGTGGTCATTTGTGAGAGGCATCACTAGAGTTGCCCTCTCACCCGTACATTCATCGTCCAGTCTAGGTGTTTCCTGACTTTTAGAATATGAGTTTATGTCGAGAGTATCCAGGATCATGTTATCATGCATTTTCCCTAGGAAAATGCATGGATTACATCCTGAGTAATAGATAATAAAGGAGGAATATGAGTTATGCGTTGTTTTTTATTGAAAAATTTTATTAAAGGGACCTAGCTGTTGTTCATTCAAATGATCAAAAATATCATAACAAGTTAATGCTGAATTCAGTCTAGATACTGTCAATTGTCCAGAGTATCCAAGATCATGTTATCATGCATTTTCCTTAGAAAACGCTTGGAAAGCGAATTTTTTGGCCAAATCTCAGGAGACAAAATAGAATCTGGATTAGATCCTGAGTAACTGATAATGAAGGAGGAATATAAGTTATACTTTGGTTTTAATTGAGAGATTTTCTTAAGGGGACCTAGCTGTTGCTCATTCAAATGATGAAAAATATCCTAACAGGTTACTGCCAAATTCAGTCTGGATAAAAAAATTCTAGCTACCTGTATCCTAGGCATGCCCTCTAACTTCTGAAAATCTCCATTGCCTATATTTACAGGACGCTGGAGCAACCTTTGTAAAGGAGGAAATGAGGCATCAGACACTTGGTGATCAGGGATGAATGAAAGCTGACTGGTATTAATAGAATTAGACACCACTGTTTTGGAAGGGGTAGTAACAGATGTATCCTTCTGTGGAAGGCGACGTGATAGAGGATTTGCAGCCACATCAGCAAATGTGGGGATTGATTGCCCTCGTAAAGACTGCAAAGGTTGAGCTATCAATACTGATCTTAGATCGGCAGTATCCATCTGCACTCTGCTCAGCTCTTGCAGCACAGCATTATTAGAACTGATATAGTCTTTTACAACAGATGTAAACTCAGTCAATGGAGCTAGGCATTCTGAATCTGACTTAGAAACAGCCTCTCTTATTGCAGCTGTCAGGTTAGAATAAAATTGATCCAGCTCTTCTAAGGACCCACCGAAGCTGGACCCACAACGTAAGAGTTTAACAGGGGTATTATCATTCCAAGCTGTAATAAAAGTTTTACACTTAAAGCTAGGAGCATTCAAACAATCAAGATGAGATTTACACGAACACATTATGCATTTTATTGCAGTACTGCATGGAAACATGTCCGTTCTACAGGTAAGGCATACCCCTAGAGGGGCCATCTCTTACTGCCCAGCACCCCAATAGGGATGCCACCATTGGGACAATCAGATGACATTTTACAGAAGTTAGGCTTAAGCAAACACAAATCAAAATCCAAATTCCCAAATACCTTGGAAGGTGTGAAATATTAAAAAAGTATTACAAAAACGTCAAAAGGACATTAAAAACTAATTAAGCACCCACAATTAATAAATAAAACAATAAACCTACCAGAAATCCAAACTTATTAATGGAGCAAACACTATAAAACAAATGTAATCCCAAGTGCGTTTCCCTAAGTGGGAAAACACACTTCGTTCATTTTGTCTCCTATACATCATAGAACAGCAAATTTCGGCCGAAATGTAGGGAATGTGGCACTCCTATCATGTACAAAATGGCATGGCTGCAGCTTTAGTAGAAATTGAGATATAGCCAAAAGGAAAATGGAGTTTTTACTTTGTGTGATATTTTCTCTCCTATACAACATAAAACTGTAATTTTTTGTGAGAATTTAAGGAATGAGATACTCCAATCATGTGCAAAACGGCATGGATGTAGTTTTAATAGAAATTGAGATATAGCAAAAAGAAAAATGGAGCTTTTACATTGAAATCAAAGGGAAATACACTTTATGTGATATTTTCTCTCCTATGCAACATAAAAGTGTAAATTTTGGTGAAAGTGTAGGGAATGAGGATCTCCTATCATGTGGAATCTGGCATGGCTGTAGCTTTAATGGAAATTGGGATGTAATAAAAAGATAAATGGAGTTTTTACAGTGTGATATTTTTATTCCTCTAAATAATAGAAACAGCACATTTATCCAGATTGTTAGGAATGAAGTTATCCAATCATGGTTAAAGCGGCATGGCTGTAGCTTTGATAGAAATTGAGGTATAGAAAAATAGAATTTTTACATCGTAATCAATAAGAAAACATTTTGTGCGATATTTTCTCTCGTATGCAACATAAAACTGTAAATTTTTGCAAGAATGTAGGGAATGAGGTACTCCAATCATGTGAAAAACGGCATGGCTTTAGCTTTAATAATAATTGAGATACAGGAAAAGGAAAAATAGATTTTTTACATTGAAATCAATAATAAAACACACTTTGTGCGAGTTTTTCTGTTCTATGCATAAAAGAATCATACATTTTATGCCGAGTGTTAAGAATGTGGTGCTCCAATCCTGTGCAAAACAGCATGGCTGTGGCTTGCTTAGAAATTGAGATATAACAAAAAGAAAAATGGAGTATTAATGTTGAAATCAATGGGAAAACACACTTTGTGTGACATTTTCTCTCCTATGCAACATAGAACTGTAATTTTTTTCAAGAATGTAGGGAATGAGGTAGCCCAATGATGTGCAAACCAGTATGGCTGTAGCTTTAATAGAAATTCATCATCATCATCATCATCGAACCCTTCTCTTACAAATAGCAGGGTCAGGTCTGTGGGATCTTAACCTCCACTCCCGCCTATCCCCCACCAGGTCCCTCGCCATCCCGCATGTCTTCAAGTCCCTCTGCACCACCTGCTCCCACGTCCGTTTAGGTCTTCCCCTACCTCTGGAGCCCCCAATCACATGCATACCCATAATGGACCTAATGAGGTCCTCCTCCCTTCTCCTCATCCCATGCCTATACCACCTCAACCGCCTCTCCCTCATTTTTTTCACAAGGTCCCCCACCCCAAGCTACCTATAACATGATCATTACGTACTCTGTCAGCTCGGGACACCCCTGTCATGTGACACAGCATTTTCATCTCAGCCACCTGCATTCTCCTTTCATGGTTCTTCCTAACTGCTCAACACTCTGAGCCATACAGCAAAGCAGGCCTAATGACTGTTTTGTAAACTTTACCTTTTAACTTTATGGGGACCCGGCGGTCGCACAGGACACCACTTGCCTTCCTCCACTTCAGCCATCTGGCATTAATCCTATGGGTCACGTCTGAATCTATCTCCCCATTGCTATGGAAAACTGATCCTAAATAACGAAACTCTTACACCACTGGTATATCCTCACTGCCACAGCGGATCTCAACTCCTTGCCCCTGGCCACTAACATTGAAAGCTAGGTACTTTGTCTTCTTCACGTTTACTTCAAGACCCCCTCTCTCCATTGCTGTCTTAATGTCCTGTGTTCCCTTTTGTGCATTCTCCTTGGACCCTTTGAGCTTCCCTTCATTATCAGCAAATACCAGGCACTGAGGGGACCATTCTCCCACTCTTGTCAGCAGCTCATCCATTACTAGAGTGAATAGATATGGGCTAAGTGCTGACCCTTGATGCACACCAACCCAGACGTTGAAGCAAGCAGTGTTTCCCCACGCTGTCCTCAACCTAGCAATAAAGCCCTCATACATCCCCTGCACTATCCTAATATGGCCTTCATCAACTCCTTTCTTCTTTAAAACACTCCATAGCTCCTGTCTAGGGACACTATCATATGCCTTCTCCAAGTCAATGAATACTGCATGGAGGTCCTTCCTTGCTGCTCTATGCATAGAATAATGATTGGTTCCATGTTTCACCAACCAGGCATAAACCCAAATTGGTTTCCTCAGACCCTAGTCTGGGCTCGAAGGCGACATTTTATGACTTGCTCCCACAGCTTCATAGAATGGCTCATTAGCTTTATACCTCTATAGTTTCCACAGTCCTGGGCATCACCTTTGCCCTTGAACAGTGGAACTATCCAACTATCACACCATTCAGCTGGCATCCTGTCACCATTTGCTAACTTATTGAAAAGCTTCCCTAGCCATGTGATTCCTGTAGCCCCCAAGGTGTTACAAACATCAATGGGGATCCTATCAGGGCCAACCGCTTTGTGACCTTTCATTCTTTGAAGGACTGTGACTATTTCCTCTGCCCTCACAATGTTCACTGCCAGTGTAGTGATGGGTTTCTGTCTGTGGTTTCTGCATGGGTGGTAGTATTTAAGAGACCATGGTAGTATTCTTCCCACCTTTTGATTACCTCTGCTGGTTTGAACAGGATCCTACCATTAGTATCCTTGACTGTTATAGCCCTGGTAACATCTTTACTAGTTCTATCCCTGGTCTTGTACAGTCTAAAAACTGCATTCTCTCCTTCCCTTGTCCCCAACTTTTCATATAAGGCCTCATACTTCTGGTACTTGGCCAAGGCAATGGCCCTCCTGGCAGGTTTCTTTGCCTTAACAGAGTCTGTCTTTGAGGCCTGATCCCCTATTTCCCTCCACCTATTGAAAGCTACCTTCTTAAGTTTTATGGCAGCTTCCACCTCCTCACTCTGCCTACCCTGATAAGTTCCTCCTACTATAGCCTTACATAACAGTGCCTCTCCACAACTCCTAATCTTCCTAGCAACCCTGTCCTACATGGCATTGGCTGACCCATCCCAGTCCCAGTCTACCTTGCTGAGACCTTCCTGCTGGAATTCCTCTGCCATGGTGGGCAATGTCCACCACCTAATAACTGATTCTCCTTTCCGTGTATGTCTCCTTACTGTCCCCTACATTAGTAATTTTATCATAAGCAGCTTATGGCCACTTTCCTTCTGAAAGTCCTCACTGGGTAGTGCCCAGAAGTCTTGGATCTCAGCTCTGTGCTGCTTTCTAACAACGAAAAAGTCTATTTGGGACCTCCCCTGTGGTGACTGGAAAGTGATTAGGTGCTTTCCCTGCTTTTAAAACCATGCATTGGCCAATGCAAGGCCATGTGCACTTGCTGTGTCAAGGACCTTCTGCCCGTCAAGTTTGATAATACCATATCCACATCCCCCATGTACCTCCTCATATCCCTGACCATCATTCCTAACATGTGCTTTAAAGTCACCCCCAATAATTAGCCACTCATTTCACCTGCCCTGTCTAATTGTGCTGTCAGCTGACTGAACCACCTCATCAAAATCTTTCCAAAAAGCTTCTTTAATTGTGTCACCCAGGCCTGCTTGTGGGGCATATGCACTTATGAGGTGGAGCCGTATACCTTTCCAAACTACAGTAACTAACATTAACCTGCTGCTAACTCTCCTAACTGAAGTTATCCCCTGCTGCAAATCCCTGCTTAATATAATACCTGCCCCATTTTGACCCTAATCACCTTGATCAGCTTGTATCCCTGCCCCATTTTGACCCTAATCACCTAGATCAGCTTGTATCCCTCCCCCTGGGCCCTTGACCTATTACCCTTCCACCCAGTCTCCTGGAGGAATGCAATGCTGATCTTCTCATGCTTTAGGGTTTCCACTAATTCCCCAGTTTTCCCTGAGAGGGTCCCAATATTCCATGTCCCTAGTCTTAGCATGGGACAGTACTGACTGGGGTCACCCCAGTCAGACGTCAGGTACCCACAGAAATAGTGGCAGGGCTACCTGTGGCGGGGTGCCGTCCAACCCCACAGGAGAGACTCATCAAAGGTCTTAACATTCCCAAGTGAGTGGAGGTCTTCCACTCACTTAATGGATCCCCTCGTAGCTTTAATAGAAATTGAGATATAGCAAAATGAATAATGGAGTATTTACATTGAAATTAATGGAAAAAACACATGGCTGGAGCTTTAATAGAAATAGAAATATTTAAAGAAAGAAAAATGGAGTTTTTCTATTGAAATCAATGGAAAAACATACTTTGTGTGATATTTTGATCCTTATATATAATAGCATCAAAACGTATATACAGAATGTTGGGAATGTGATACTCCAATCATGTGCATAGTGGCATCTCTTTAGCTTTAATAGAAATTTAAATATAGCAAAAGAAAATAGAAACTTTACAATGAAAACAATAGGGAAAACAAACTTTGTGCAATATTTTTTCTCCTATACAACATAGAACTGTAAATTTTTGCGGGAATGTAGGGAATTAGGTACTCTTATCATGGGCAAAACGGCATGGCCTAGCTTTAACAGAAATTGAGATATAGTATAAAGAAAAATGGAGTTTTTACATTTAATTCAATGGGAATACAGACATTGTGTGATACTTTCTTTCCAATACATAACAGAAACATAAATTTTAGACTGAATGTCAGAAATGTGGTAAGCCAATGATGTGCAAAGCAGCATGGCTATAGCTTTAATAGAAATTGTTATATAGCAAAAAAATGATGTTTTTCCATTTATATCTATGGGAAAACGCACTTTGTGCATTTTTCCCGTACAAATGATAGAACTCTAAATTTTTGCAAGAATGAAGGAAATGTGGTACTCTAATCGAGTGCAAAATGGTAAGGCTGTAGCTTTAAGAAATTGAGATTTAACAAAAAGAAATTGAATTTTTCCATTGAAATCAATGGGAAAACACACTTTGTGCGATATTTTCTATCCTATACATAATAGAGTCATAACTTTTATCCACAATTTTTGGAATTTGATACTAAAATCACGTGCATAACGGCATGGCTGAAGCTTTATTAGAAATTGAGATATAGGAAAAAGAAAAATGGAGTTTTCACATTGAAATCAATAGGAAAAAATTTTATGCAATATTTTCTCTATTATACATCATAGAACTGAAATTGTTTGCAAGACTGTATGAAATGAGGTACACAAATCATGCTCAAAACGGTATGCCTGTAGCTTTAAAAGCAATTGATATATAGCAAAAAGAAAAATGGAGTTTTTACATTGAAATAAATGGGAAAGCACACTTTGCACTATATTTTCTTTTCTATACAACATAAAACTGTAAATTTTTTTGAGAATGTAGGGAATGATGTACTAAAATTATGTGCAAAACGCCATCGCTGTGGCTTAAATAGAGATTCAAATATATAAAAAAAGAAAAATGGAGTTTTTACATTTAATCTATGGGAAATCACACTGTGCGATATTTTCTTTTCTATACATAATAGAACTCCAAGTTTTCGACAGATGGTATTGAATGTGGTATTCTAATCAAGTGCAAAACGGCATTGCTAAAGGTTTATGGAAATTAAGATATAGCAAACAGAAAAAGGAAGTTTTTCTAATTCTAATTCTAATATTATACACTGCAAGCAACCTTATTGACTAATATGGCAGTGGAGGGACTAACTCTCAATCCTACTTATGATAACATAATACTCCTAAAACCCTAAGCTATAATTCAGGAGCCTCCCCTAATACAATGCCAGCTATTGTTGGATTTCCTTGGATGACGCCCTTCACCCTATCCTCACCAAGGCTATTCCATTGTTGAATGACTCTTGGCAAAAATGACCAGTAGTATGAGTCTGTCTGTGCCCTAACCTCTTTCAATTTATATTGATGATCCTTTCTGCCTTTATACTCAGCTGGGGACACCCTTCCAGCCAACAGTCCATTACATCCTAGCAGCAGCAGTCTTGTAAAAACGCTAATGCTGTGAGATATAAGCCCCTGCCTTAATGTATCCCACCTTAGTTCCTTAATCATGGCAGATATTCTCTCTGTGTGAGAAAACCTATTAGGTACTATTCTTACTGCCCTCCTTTGGATCCTTTTAACCTCCCAAGATAAGTCCTGCCTGAAGGGGAACAAAATTGGACTGCCATACTCCAAAATCAGGCATACCATAGAAATATATGCTGTTTCCTTTACCTCTTTTATGCTATCTCTAAGGACCCTATTAATAAGATGGAGGAATTGACTAGCCCTCCAAATCACTTTAACAATGTGATCCTTTCAATTACCCTCACTATTTAAGACAATACCAAGATGTTTATGGGTTACAACCCTATCAATCCTAACTCCACCTATGTGATAATAAAATTCAAGTTGCTTTCAACATCTGAATATTGTTAGGATCCTACACTTTCTCAGGTTGAATGGCAATTCCCATTTTACACACCAATTCTAAATCCTGTCTAGATCCTGTTATAATTGCACACAGGATGATAACCCATCATCTTGTACCCAAGAAGCACATGTGACATCTGCAAATAGTTCAAGGAAGGAATCAATATCAAGCCCCATGTCGTTCACATAGAGAATGTGCAACAAAGGACCAAATACACTTCCTTGAGGGACCCCTGATATGACTGGTTTCCCTTGAGATGCAAAACCCTTGAAAATGACTCTCTGTTTTCTATCAAGCAGATAGGACCTTACCCATTGAACAACATTTCTATGTATCCCTAAGTAGGACATTTTACAGACATGCTTATCATGGTGCACCATGACAAAAGCCTGTTCAAAGTCCAAGAATACAATATCAACCTGCTTTCTGCTCTCTAAAGCCTTTTGAACATGATTCATCAAGCAAGTGATTTGGGTGTCACATGACCTGCCTTTCCTAAATTCATGTTGGTTATTTCTAAGGATGCCCTTCCTTTCCAGATATCCCATAATAGATGAGAATAAGATGTGCTCAAATATCTTGGATACAGCACTTGTTAAGGAAACTTGTCTATAGCACTTGTCATGTCCCTAGACTTTAAAATGAGCACCACATTTGCCAGTTTCCATGATGCTGCAACAATGCTTGTGGCTAATGACTATTTAAAAATTTCTACTAAGTAACAGCTAATAATCCCAGAAAGCCGTTGCAGAATAAATGGTGAAACACCATCAGGGCCCATGGCCTTATATACTGGTAATTTACTCAGTAGCTTATCAATTCCTGCCCTAGTGATAATAACTTCATCCATTTCTCCTGGCCAATCCCTAACAAATTCTGGCTGGGAGTTGATTCTACTGGTGGCAAAGCTTTTTGCAAATGTATTATTAAAAATGTTGGCAATCATAAGACTATCCTTGACTAAATTTCCTGACCCATCCTTAACCACTGTTTCCCTATCTCCCTCCTTCCTACACCTCTTTATAAATCCCCAGAATGCCTTTGGATTTTTCCTAAGCCTATCTCCCAAAATGTTCTCATGTAAGTTCTTGTAAGCTTCCATCATGTACCCTTTAACCATTTTGCAGGCCCCCTTATAGACCGCCTCACTATTGACGTCCCTCCCTCTCCTAAGGGCATTCTTAGCCTTTTGCTGGTTTCGCAAAGCCACCTTCACCTCTTTAGTATACCATTCTGGAACAGAGTTTTTCCTTATAATCTTCATGGGGACAGCTAGTTGTGTACCCTCTTCTAATAGGGCTAGGAATCTATTCCAAGATTCCTCAACACCACAGGTATTAGCAATGGTTTAAAAATCATTTAATTCACATTCCAGATAAGTCTTGGAATACTCCCAATTAGCCTTATTATATTGGAATGCCACCCTCCTTCCTGCCACCTGTCTAGGTAACCTTTTTAATATCTCCACCTTAACCACTGCATGATCACTAATTCCTTCAATACACTCTACATTATTTATAGAGGTGGGCACATTTCATCATCATCATCTCATCCTTCTTCTGCCTGAGGCAGGGTCGGGTCTGCGGGTTCTGATCCTCCACTCCCGCCTATCCCCCACCAGGTCCCCATCCACCCTGCACGCCTCCATGTCCCTCTGCACCACCTCTGCCCATGTCCGTTTTGGTCTTCCTCTACCCCTGGTGCCCCCAATCACCCTCAGTCCCATAATGGCCCTAATAAGCTCCTCCTCTTCCCTTCTCCTAACATGCCCAAACATCCTTGGGTATCTTATCAGGGCCTACTGCTTTCTGGCCTTTCATCTTTTGGAGGGCACTGATTATTTCATCCTCCCTTACTGTGTCCACTGCCAGTAGAGTAAGAGGGTTGCTATCTGTGACTGTTGCGTGGTTGGCAGCATTTAAGAGGCTGTGGTAGTATTCTTTCCATCTTTTTATTACCTCTGCTGGTTATAAAATCCCCTACCTTTGGTTACCCTACCATTGGTGTCCTTGACAGTTATGGCCCTGGTGACATCCTTACTAGTTCTGTCCCTGGTCTTGGCCAATCTAAAAACTGCTTTCTCTCCATCCCTTGTCCCCAGCGTTTCATATAGAGCCTCATACTTCTGGAACTTGGCCAGGGCAATAGTTTTCCTGGCGTTTTTCCTTGCCTGAACATAATCTGCCTTTCAAACTTGATCCCCTGTTTCTCTCCACCTATGAAAAGCCACCTTCTTTATTTTTATGGCTGCTTCCACATCCTCATTCCACCACCATGTCTGCCTACCCTGGTAAGTGCCTCCGAATCTCTGCCCATGCCTAATAGCTCCTCTCCACATCTCCTAATCTTCCTAGCAACCCTATCCCACATGGCATTAGCTGGCACATCCCAGTCCCAGTCAACCTGTCTGAGAACCTCCTGCTGAAATTCATCTGCCTTGGTGGGTAACTTCCACCACCTGATAACTTGTTCTCCTTTCCAGGTGTGTTTCCTGGCTATCCCCTTTATTAATAATTCTATTATGAGCAACTTATGGCCACTCTCCTTCTGGAAATCCTCACTGGGTAGAGCCCAACAATCCTTGATCTCTGCTCTATGTTGCTTCCTAACCATGAAAAAGTCTATTTGGGATCTCACCTGTGGTGACTGGAAAGTAGTTAGGTGCTTTTCCCTCTTGCTGAACCATGTATTTGCTTATGAAAGGCTGTGTGCTCTTGCTGTTTCAAGGACCTTCTGCCCCTCTGAGTTGATCATCCCATACCCCCTTCCACCATGTACTTCCTCATATCCCAGACCATCCTTACCCACATGTGCATTAAAGACTCCCCCAATAATTAATCACTCAGTTCCCTTGCCCTGTCTAATTGTGCTATTTACTGACTGAACCACCTCATCAAAGTCCTCCCAAAACTCTGCTTTTATTGTCCCCCAGGCCTGCTTGGTGGGCATATGCACTTATGAGGTGGAGCCCAATTCCCTGCCAAACAACTGTAACAAACATTATCCTACTACTGACTCTCTTAACTGAAGTTATCCCCTGCTGTAATTCATTACTTAAAACAATCCACACCCCATTATGTCCCTCTTTGCTACCTGTGTAGATCAGTTTGTATCCCTCACCAAGAGCCCTTCACCTGTTTCCCTTCCACATTGTCTCTTGGCGGAAAGCAATACTGATCTTCCTATTCTTCAGGGATGCAACTAGTTCCCCAGTTTTCCCTGAGAGGGTCCCCACATTCCACGTCCTTAATCTCAGTCTAACCCCCTTATTTGGTGTGTTAGCTCTGACTGGGGGCACCCCAGTCAGATGGAAAGAACCCGCAGTGATAGTGGCAGGGCTACCTGTGAGGGGGTGCCATCCAACCCCACAGGAGACGCTCATTAATTCGCTGATCATCCCCAAGTGAGTGGAGGTCTCACACTCACTTGGCATTCTACCCTTTACAACTTACTCTTAAACAAACTTACATACTAATGTTAATGTTAAAGGTTACTAGTTAGTAGCACTAATATTTATAAATAGAACTAAATATAAATAAATAAATAAATTGTCCTGCTGCAGTGAAATTGGGCGCCCAGCTGCCATGAAGCATGCCATCTGCCTATGCAGACGATGGGAACAGCAAAAATAGCGTCATATCAGGCTTAACTGCCAACCCCACACCAAGCTTCCCACACCGATTCAGGGGCCCAAAAACTGCAGCCTTACCTTACTCTGGGTGACCAAGTCGATCGCCTTGAAAAAGGCGGTTTGATTTCTTTTGCAAAATTCAAAAAATCGCTCCAAAACGCCAGAAAAGCCGCACAAAGAGAAAACACGCATCAGCAACACGTGCCACCTAGTGAGCATCCAGAGGTGGGCACATTTGTGAACACTAAATCTAAAATTCCCCTTTTCTCCTGTGTAGGCATGGTCACAAGTTGTTCCAATCCATTACAGTACATTTGATAAAAAAAGAGATTTAGAGCCCCTGATAAACATTAATTTGCATTGGGCTGCATACTACCCCAATCCAACCCTGGTAAATTGAAGTCCCCACCAAGAATTATCATTGGGACTGTTTTCTTTGATGCAGAAGCTCCAGCGATTGTGATAGTCTGATTAGTGGTTGAGGATCATCACCCGGAGGGAGATAGAACCCAACAACATAAATCCCCCCACCACAAGAGTCAGCAACATGACAACATAGCATTTCAAAATCTTCTTCATAACTCAATTCCCTAGAGCTTTCCAGGGATTTATCTATGGATAAAATGACTCCACCCCCTCTACCTGTTTCCCTATCTTTTCTGTAAACTATATACTTATCAGAAAAATCTCTGCTGATTTAACATCTCCCCTCAACCAGGATTCAGTACCAATTATGATATCGGCATCTGATGTTGCAGCCAGGGCATTGAACTCAACCACTGTTTTTACTATGCTTCTGCAGTTAACATAAAGCAAAGTCAATGGGTTACTTACTGCTGGAAGCCTAGCTATCCCTTCTTTATTACTACCTAGTAGCCCTTTCCTATGAGAATTCTGCTTTAGCATGGAAAGAGATGACCCGGTACCTTTCCTAAAAAATCAGCAATAAACTCATTAAATTTCGTACCTATCCTCAAACCAGCCTTTGCATTGAAATGAAATCCATCCATAGCAAACCTCTGCTGGAGATCTAAAAGACAAGCCCTATAATCAAGTAGTTTTGCCACAATAGCTCTACTTTCTGAGAACATTGAAATCATTGGAAAAATACACTTTGTGTGATATTTTTATTCCTATACATAATAGAATCATAACCATTATCAAAGATATTTGGAATGTGGTACTCCAATCATGTGGAAAACGGCATGGCTGTAGCTTTAATAGAATTTAAAATATTGAAAGATGGAGTTTTTACATTGAAATCAAAGGGAAATAACACTTTGTTTGATATTTTCTCTCTTATACAACATAGAACTATAAATTTATACGAGAATTTAGATAATGAGGTACCTAAATCTTGTGCAAAACGTCATAGCATAGCTTTGATAGAAATTGCACTATAGCAAAAAGAAAAATGGTTTTTACTTTGAAATCAATGGGAAAACACACTTTATGCTATATTTTCTCTCCTATAAACATAGAACTGTAATTTTTTGCGTTCAATGTAAAGAATAGGCACTCCTATTTGGTGCAATACGTCATGGCTGTAGCGTTAATAGAACTTGAGATATAGCGAAAAGAAAAGTGGTTTTTACAATGAAATCAATGGAAAAACACACTTTGCATGATATTCTTTCTCTTATACAACATAGCACTGTAATTTTTTGTCAGAATGTAGAAAATGAGGTACTCAAATCATGTGCAAGACGGCAAGGCTGTAGCTTTAATAGAAATTGAGATAAAGCAAAAAAGAAATGTGGTTTTTACATTGAAATCAATTGAAAAACACACTTTGCGCGATATTTTTTCTCCTATACAACATAGCACTGTAATTTTTTGTCAGAATGTAGAAAATGAGGAACTCCAATAATGTGCAAAACGGCATGGCTGTAGCTTTAATGGAAATTAAGATATGGCAAAATGAAAAATAGAGTTTTTCAATGAAATGAATAGAAAAATATACTCTGTGTGATATTTTTTTTCTATACAACTTAGAACTGTAATTTTTGTGAGAATGTAGGGAATGAGGTACTTCAATGATGTGCAAAGTGGCATGGCTGTACCTTCAATAGAAACTGAGGTATAGCAAAAAAAAAAAATATAGTTTTTTTATTGAAATCAATGGGAAAACGCACTTTGTGCGATAGAATGCGGGGAATTGTGTTCAGAATGTTGGGAATGTGGTACTCCAATCAAATGCAGAGTGGCATGTTGTGATGGACACACCAGTTCTCATCTAATTACCGAAGTTAATCAATGCAAGCCCAGTTAGTACTGACATGAATATTCACTTGGGAAAGCTGGTACTGCTAATACCTAATAAACGTTGCATTAGTGTAGTGTCTGTGCAGTATTTGCATTAGAACAATACATTGACTGGTGACTAACGACCTTGTAGTAGAAGGGACCTTAAACTCCAACAAAAAACAACAACATCCAATCATGTGCAAAAGGGTATAGCTGTAGGTTTAAAAGAATTTGAGATCTATTGAAAGAGAAACACAATGAGAAACACACTTTGTGCCATATTTTCTCTCCTATATAAAATAGAACTGTAAATTGTTTTCTGGAATTTAGGGAATGCGGTACTCCAATGATGTGCAAAACGTCATGGCTGTAGCTTTAAAAGAAATTGAGATATAGCAAAAAGAGAAATGGAGTGTTTATTTTGAAATCAATGAGAAAACACACTTTGTGCGATATTTTATCTCCTATACAACATAGAACTGTAAATTTTTGCTAGAATGTAGGGAGTGAGGTACTTCAATGACGTGCAAAATGGCATGGCTGTACCTTTAATAGAAATTAAGATATGGCAAAAAGAAAATGGATTTTTTCCAATGAATTCAATAGATAAAAACTTTGTGCGATATTCTCTTTCCTATCCAACATAGAACTGTAATATTTGGCAAGAATGTAGAGAATGAATTACTCCAATTATGTGCAAAATGGCATAGCTGTCGCTTTAATAGAAATAGAGAGATAAAGCAAAAAGAAAAATGGAGTATTTACATTGAAATCAATCATAAAATAGACTTTGTGAAATATTTTGTTTCATATACAAAATAGAATTATAACTTTTATCAAGAATGTTAGAAATGTGGTATTTCAATCATGTGCAAAACAGCATTGCTGAAGCTTTAATAGAAATTTAGTTAAAGCAAAATGAAAACGGGGTTTTCACATTGAAATCAATGTGAAAACACACTTAGTGCATTTTGTCTCCTATAATAATAGAACTGCAAATTTTGGCAAAGATGTAGAAAATGTTGTACTCCAATCATGGTTAAAACGGCATGGCTAAAGCTTTAGTAGAAATTTAGATATAGGAAAAAGAAAAATTGAGTTTTTAATTTGAAATCAATGGGAAAACATACTTTGTGTGATGTTTTAACTGCTATACAACATAGAAGAGTAATTTTTTTCAAGAATGTAGGGAATCAAGTACTCCAATCATGTGCAAAACGGCATGGCTGTAGCTTTAGAAGAAATTGAGATATAGCAAAAAGATAAATAAAGTTTTAACATTGAAAACAATGGGAAAAACACTGTGTGCGATACTTTCTCTCCTTTACAACATACAACTGTTAATTTTCGAAAATAATGTAGAGAATGAGGTACTCCAATCATGTGCAAAACGGCATGGCTGTAGGTTTCATAGAAATTGAGATATAGCAGTAAAAATTAGAATTTTTACAGTGAAATCAATGGAAAAAAACACTTTGTCTGACATTTTCTCTCCTATGAACATAGAACTGTAAATTTATAAAAAAATGTAGGGAATTAGGTACTCTAATCATGTTCAAAACGGCATATCTTAAGCTTTAACAGAAATTTAAATATATGTATCGAAAAGAAATATGGAGTTTTTACGGTGAATTCAATGGGAAAACACAGTTTGTGTGATATTTTTTTCCTACACAACATAGAAGTGTAAATTTCTTTAAAAATCAAGGGAATGAGGTACTCCAATCATGTGCAAAACGGCATGGCTGTAGCTTTAATAGAAATTGAGATACAGCAGAAATAAAAATAGAGATTTTACATTTAATTCAAGGTGAAAAAACACTTTGTATGATATCTTCTCTCACATACAACATAGAACTGCAAATTTTTAAAAAATGTAGGGTCAAAAGGTACTCCAAGCATGAGCAAAACGCCATGGCTGCAGCTTTAATTTAAATTGAGATATAGCAAAAAGAAAAATGGAGTTTTCACATTGAAATCATTGAAAAAATGCACTTTGTGTGAAAATTTTCTTCTTATACATAATAAAATCATAACTTTTTCCTACAATGTTCTGAATGTGGTACTTCAATCATGTGCAAAACGGCATGGCTGTAGATTTATCAGAAATTGAGATATAGAAAAAAAAATGGAATTTTTAAATTGAAATCAATAAAATTACACACTTTATGTGATATTTTCTCTCCTGTCATACATAGAACAGTTTATTTTTGTGAGAATGTAGGGAATGAGGTACTCTAATCATGTGAAAAAGGGCATGGCTGTAGCTTTAATAAAGGAAAAACAGTGGTAGCAAGACCAGAGAAAATACAACAGCTAACTACAGGCTACCAAAATCAAAAACAACTTACTTCAGTGTCCTGCAGAACTCCAATCGTCTTCCTCTGTAGCTTGATGGTGATGGCTATTCCAATTTCATCAGCAGTCTTCTCGAAGTCTTCATTGGTGGTGTTGTCAATTACTAAAAACAATGTCGAGCAAAAGTTAGTCAAATAAAAGTGAAAGGCAAATCAAAACTAATTTCAAGATCAAACTTGAAATCAAGCCTTGAAAAAGCAAGATCCTCTTGCGAAACGTCGGTTCTTTTTCTACAAAAAAGATAAGTATTTTGTGTTTGATCTTGAAATTACTTTTGATTTGCCTTTCCTTTTTATTTGACTAACTATTGCTCGACATTGTTTTTAGTAATTGACAACACCACCAAAGAAGATGACGAGAAGACTGCTGATGAAATTGGAATAGCTGTCACCATCAAGCTACAGAGGAAGGCGATTGGAGTTCTGCAGGACACTGAAGTTAAGTTGCTTTTTATTTTGGTAGCCTGTAGTTAGCTGTTGTAGCTTTAATAGAAATTGAGATATAGCAAAAAGAAAAATGCAGTTTTTGCATTGAAATGAATGAGAAAATACCTTTTGTGCAATTTTTTCTTAATTATACATTATTGAATCATAACTTTTATTTTGAATGTTGGGAATGTTGTACTCCAATCATGTTCAAAATGGCATGGCTGTAGTTTTAATAGAAATCAAGATATTGCAAAAACACGAGTTTTTTTATTGAAATCAATACAACATAGAACTGTAAATTTTTGTGAGAATGTAGGGAATGAGGTACTCCAATCACGTGCAAAACGGCGTGGCTGTAGCTTTAATAGAGATTGAGGTAGAGCAAAAAGAGAAATGGAGTTTTTAAATTGAAATCAATGGGAAAACACACTTTTTGCGATAATTCCTCTCCTATACAAAATAGAAATTTTAATTTTAGGGAGAATGTAGGGAATAAGGTACCCTAATCATGTTCAAAACGGCATGGCTGTAGCTAAATAAGAGTTTTTACATTGAAATCAATGGAAAATCACACTTTGTGTGATATATTTTCTTTCCTATAAATAACAGAATTGGAACTTTTATTCAGAATGTTGGCAGTGTGGTACTTCACTGATATGCAAAACGGCATTGCTGCAGCTTTATTAAAAATGAGGTATAACAAAAAAAAATGTAGTTTTTACCTCGAAATCTATGGGAAAAGACACTGTATGCGATATTTTCTCTCCTCCACAACATCGAACTTTAAATTTTGGCAAGAATGTAGGGAAAGTGGTACTCCAATCATTTAAAAAATGGCATGGTAATAATGGGGGCATAAAGAATGGTAAGGCGTCCCTCAGTGAAAAGTGAAAGGGCCTCAAGGTGGCAGGGGAATTTCAGATACTGGATAGTTTACAAATGACACCCACATTGCCAGGGGATGGGGTTAGGGAATCAGATGCAGGGGATAGCCATTTCCTTTCGTCAATACCCCAGGTTTCTACCTGTAGAGGATTGGTAGAGGTTAGTGAAGAGAGCTCCACATGTGTACAAAATCCATCCCCTGGCCAATCCATTCTTGTACTTGGGGACACAAACTTAAGGGGTGTTGATAGATGGGCTCCACCAGAAGAGCTACAGAGAGGGTGTGTTAGTGTTGCTTCCCTTCCTGATGCAAGGTTGGAAGACATAAAAGGTAGGATTTAAGATATTATGAAAGGGGAAAAGGAGGACTGCATGAAAATTTTACATATAGGATCAAATGATATAACTCTTGATAAATCTGCCGTTGAAGTTCTGAAGGGAATTATGGATTTATGCCCAAAGCAAGAATTATTCTGTGTCCTGTTGTGGAACGACAAGATAAAGGCAGGTTAACTGCAGCAAAGGCCAGATGGATCAATAATAGGATGTTTTCTGAAGGTCAAACTATTAGGGCAAAACTACTGGATTACAGAGCATGTCTCTTAGATCTCTAACATTGGTTTGCTGTTGATGGGCTTCATTTTAATGCAAGTACTGTCTCAAGGATTGGTACAAAGATGAAGGAGTTTATTGTCGATTTTTTTAGGAAAGGTACCAAGTCATCTTATGCCAGGTTGAGTCAAAATATCAATAGGAATGGTATTAAAAGGGGAGAGATAGCTAAGTCTTTAGCAGTAAGTGATCCATTGACTTTGCTTGTTGTGAATTGCAGAAGCATAGTCAATAAAGTGGTTGAGCTCAATACTCTTGCTGCCACATCAGATGCTTATATCATAATTGGCACTGAATCCTGGTTGAGGGGAGACATCAAATCAGCAGAGATCTTCTCAGATAGGGAAACAGGCAGAAGGGGTTGGGTCTATATAGCAATAGATAAATCCTTGGAGAGCTCTAGGGAACTGCAATATAAGGAAGATTGTGAAATGGTATGTTGTCATGTAGCAAGCTCTCGTGGTGGGGGAATTTATATAGTTAGCTTCCATCGTCCCCCAGGTGATGATCCACTCCCACTTATAAGACTGTCACAATCGTTGGAGCATATATATCAAAAGAAGAAGGTACCACTAGTAATTCTTGGAGGGGACTTCAATTTACCAGGGTTGGATTGGGGCTGTTTGCAGCCTAATTCTAATTCCAGGTTATCAGGTTCCCTGAACATCTTTTTGGAACAGTTGTACTATAATGGATTGGAACAGATTGTGACAATGCCTAAACATAATAAAGGAGGAATTTTAGATTTAGTATTTACAAATGTGCCCTGCTCTATCAACACTGTTGTTTATTGAAGGAATTAGTGACTATTCTAAAAGGTTACCTAGCTAAGCTAACAGGTTACCTAGATAGCTAAAAGGTTACCTAGACAGGTGGCACCAGACAGGGTGGCATACCAATACAATAAGGCAAATTGGGAATATTTTAAAATATATCTAGAATATGAGTTAAATGATTTTAAAACCATTGTTAATACCTGTGGTGTTGAGGAATCTTGGCAACGATTCCTAGACCTCTTAGAGAAGGGCAAACTGCTAGCTATCCCCCTAAGATTATAAGGAATAATACTTTTCCTGAATGGTATATGAAAAAGGTGAAGGTAGCTTTGTGGAACCAGAAAAGGGCTAGGAATGCACTTAGGGGAGGAGGGATGCCAATAGTGAGTTAGTTTATAAGAAGGCCCAGAAAATGGTTAAAGTGTATATGAAGAAGGCTTACAAGAATTTTCATGAAAACATTTTGGGATACAGGCTTAAGAAAAATCCAAAAGCTTTCTGGGGGTATCTGAAGAGGTTTAGGAAAGAAAGTTAGAGGGATATGGTGGTCAAAGATAGTTCAGGAAATGTAGTTGAGGATAGTCTTATGATTGCAAATGTTTTCAATGATGCATTTGCAAAAAGCTTGGCAACCAGTAGGAGGAACTTCCAGCTGGTACTTGATTCTGATTCTCCAGGGGGAATGAATGAGGTTACAATAACTAGGGTGGGAATTGAGCAACTGCTATGCAAATCAGTGGTTCATAAGGCTGCAGGTCCTGATGGCATTTCTCCATATATTACACAGCGACTTTCAGGGATACTTAGCTATTACCTGGTGGAAATATTTATAAAGTCATTAGACATGGGTATTGGTCCATCATCATAGAAACTGGATAATGTGGTACCAATTTTTATGTCAGGAGACGCAGCAGACCCAAAGTGCTATAGACCAGATTATTAACAAGAGCTGTATACAAGGGTTTTGAACACATCCTATTCTCCTGAGTTATGGGATATCTGGAAAAGAATAGCATTCTTAGCAACAATCAGCATGGATTTAGGAAAGGGAGGTCATGTGACACCCAAATGGCTTGCTTGATGGATTATATTAAAAGGGCTTTAGACAACAGAATGCAATTTGATGTCATATGCTTAGACTTTTTACAGGCATTTGCCATGGTGCCCCATGATATGCTGATTTCAAAAATGTCAAGTCTAGGGAGACATATTAAGGTTACTCAGTGGGTAAGGTCCTATCTGCTTCATAGACAACAGAGGGTATTGCACAGGGGTAGTGCATCTGAATGGAAACCAGACACATCAGAGGTACCTGAGTCAAGTGTTTTGGGTCGTTTGTTGTTCATTCTCTATGTGAATAACATAGGATTTGACATTAGTTCCTTCCTTTAATTGTTTGCAGATGACACATGTACTGCCCGAGGTTTAGATGAGGGGTTATCATCCTGTACACAATTACAACAGGATCTCGATAAGATTTACAATTGGTGTGTAAAATGGGAACTGCCATTGAATCTAAAAAAGTGTAGGATTCTTACAATATCCAGGTCTAGGGAGTTACTTGACTTTGATTACTATACAGGTAGAGATAGGGTTGAGAGGGTTGGCACCCATAAGCATCTCGGAATAATTTTAAATAACCAAGGTACCTGGAAGGAACATATTTATAAATTGGTTGGGGGGCTGGTCAATTCCTCCATCTAATTAGTATGGTCCTTTGGGTCAGCACAAGGGAGGTGAGGGAAACAGCATATATTTCAATGGTGTGACCAATTTTGGAGTAAGGTAGTCCAATTAGGTTTCCCTTCAGGCAGAAATTGTCATGAGAGGTTGAAAGGATACAGAGGAGGCGTAGATAAGGTGGAGGGCCTATTAAAAAGCCACTTTACCATTACTAATGTTGTAGAGGGATCACAGGAATTTAAGTCTATGTTTTGGGAGCTTTTAAATAATGTATGTAAGAATGAGAGTTGGTCTCTCCACTGCCATATTACACAAAACTGATGAGCAATCAGCCAGCTTTGTGACCAAGAAGTCAATTATTTAAGTGAATAATTTGGACAGTAGTGCAGCTGAGAGATAACAAGCTACTAAAGTTAACTGACTATATTGTCCAGTCCTTAAAGACATAGCTAGGATGTGATCTGGTACAATTAAGTCTGCAAGTCTTTAGCTTTATTAGAAATTGAGATAAAGCAAAAAGAAAAATGGAGTTTGTACATTGAAATAAATGGAAAAAAACCACATGGTGCAATAGTTTCTCTCTGTAAATTTTTGCAAGAATGTAGGGAATGATGTACTTGTTGTATTGTTCAATGTTGAGGTTCTGTTCAATGTTGTATATAAGAGAAACTATCGCACAAAGTGTGTTTTCCTATTTATTTCAATGTACACACTCCATTTTTCTTTTAGCTATTTCTCTATTTCCATTAAAGCTGCAGCGATGCCAGTTTCCACATAAATTGAGTACCTCATTCCCTACATTTTCAAAAAAATTTACAGTTCTATGTTGTATAGGGGATAAAATATTGGAGAAAGTATTTTTTGTCCTATGATTTCAATTTAAAAACTCCATTTTTCTATTTGCTATATCTCAATTTATATTAAAGCTACAGCCATGCCGTTTTGAAAATTACTGGAGTACTACATTCCCAAAATTTTGTATGAAAGTTCTGTATCTATTATGTATAGGAGAGAAAATATTGCACAGTGTATTTCCAATTGATTTATTAATTGACTAATTTCTTCTAAAGCTACAGCCTTGCCCTTTTGCACATGATTGGAGTACCTCATTTGCTATATTCTTGCAAAAATTTACAGTTTTATGTTGTATAAGAGAGAGAATATCGCACAAAGTGTGTTTTCCCATTGATTTCAATGAAAAACTCCATTTTTGATTTGGCTATATCTTAATTTCTTTTAAAGCTAGAGCCATGACGTTTTGCAGATGATTGGAGTACCTCTTTCCCTATATTCTCACAAAAATTTACACTTCAATGTTGTATAGGAGAGAAAATAACACACAATGTGTGTTTTCCCATTGATTTGCAATATCTCAATTTTCATTACAGCTAGAAATATGCTGATTTCCACGTGATTTTAGAGCTTAATTCCTTACATTATTGTAAAAATTTACAGTTCTATGTTGTATAGGAGAGAAAATATCGCACAAAGAGAGTTTTCCCAGTTATTTCAATTTAAAAACTCCATTTAACTTTTTACTATATCTCAATTTCTTCTAAAGCTACAGCCATGCGTTTTGCACATGATTGGAGTACCTCATCCCCGATATTCTTTCAAAAATTTATAGTTTTATGTTGTATGGGAGAGAAAATCTCACACAATGTGTGTTTTCCTATTAATTTAAATATAAAAACCCCATGTTTCTTTTTGCTACATCTCAATTTGTATAAAGCTACAGCCTTGCCGTTTCCCACATGACGTAAGTACCTCAAATTATTCCATTCTTGCAAAAATCTACAGTTCTACGTTGGATAGGATATAAAATATCGCACAAAGTGTGTGTTTTAAGTGATTTCAATGGAAAATCGTTATATTTCTTTTTCCTATATCTCAATTTCTATTGAAGTTACAGCCACGCCTTTTTGCACATGATTGGAGAACCTCATTCCCTACATTCTCGAAAAAATTTGAAGTTTAATGTTGTATAGAAGTGAAAATATCCCACAAAGTGTGTTGTCCTATTTATTTCAATGTAAAAACTCCATTTTTCTTTATGCTATATCTAAATTACTATTAAAGCTACAGCGTCGCCTCTTGCACATAATTGAAGTACCTCATTTCCTAAATTCTCACAAAAATTTACAGTTCTATGTTGTAAAGCAGTAAAATGTCGCACAAAGTGTGTTTTCTTATTGATTTTAATGTAAAAACTCCACTATTATTTTTTCCATATGTAAATCTCTTTTAAAGCTACAGGCATGCCATTTTGCATACAATTATATCACCTCATTCCCTGTATTTTTAAAAAAATTACAGTTCTATGTTGTAAAAGAGAGAAAATATCACACAAAGTGTGTTTTTCAATTATTTTAATGTAAAAACTCCATTTTTCTTTTTGCTATATCTCAATTTCTACTTAAGCTACAGCCATGCCGTTTTTCACATGATTGGAGTACTTAATTGTATACATTTTTGAAAAAATTACAGTTCAATGTTGTATAAGAGAGAAAATATCGCACAAAGTGTGTTTTCCCATTGATTTCAATGTAAAAACTTCATGTTTCTTTTAGCTGCATCTCAATTTCTATTAAAGGTATAGGCGCACAATTTTGTAAATGATTTGAGTTGCTCCTTCCCTACATTCTTGAAAAAATCTACAGTTATATGTTGCATAGGAGAGAAAATATCGCAAAAAGTGTGATTTTTTTTTCAATTATTTCATTGGAAAAACTTCATATTTCTTTTTCCTATATCTCAATTTCTATTAAAGCTACAGCCATACCATTTTGCACATTATTAGAGTACTTTATTAACTAAATTCTGAAAAAAATTTACAGTTCGATGTTGTATAGGTGAGAAAATATCATGCAACGTGTGTTTTCCTATTGATTTGAATGTAAAAACTTCATTTTTCTTTTTGCTATATCTCAACATCTATTAAAGCTACAGCTATGCCACCTTGCAAGTGATTAAAGTACCTCATTCCCTGCATTCTGTCCGATATTTGTGGTTCTATTATTATAGGAAAGAAAATATCGCATAAAGTGTGTTTTCACATAGTTTTCAATGGTAATACTTTATATTTCTTTTTTTCTATATCTCAATTTCTAATAAAGGTACAGCCATGCCGTTTTGCATATGATTGAAGTACGTCATTTCCTACATTCTTACGAAAATTTACAGTTCTAGGATGTATAGGAGAGCATATATCAAGCAAACTGTTTTTTCCTATTGATTTCATTACAAAAACTCCATTTTTCTTTTGCTATATCTCAATTTCTATTAAAGCTACAGCCATGTCGTTTGTCACATCATTGGAGTACCTCATTCCCTGCATGTTTGCAAAACATTACAGTTCATTGTTGTATACGAGAGGAAATATAGAATTTTTCTTTTTCCTATATCTCAATTTCTATTTAAGCTACAGCCATGCCGTTTTGCACATGATTGGAGTACCTTATTCCCTACATTCTCGCAAAAATTTAAAGTTCTGTGAGGTATAGCAGAGAAAATGTTGCACAAAGTGTGTTTTTCCATTCATTTCCACGTAAATCCCTTTTTATTTCTCTTATATTTCAATTTCTATTAAAGCTACAGAAATGCCGTTTTGAACATGATTGGAGTACCTCATTCTCTACATTCTCACAAAAATGTGCAATTCTATGTTGTGTAGGAGAAAAAATATCGCACAAAGTGTGTTTTTTCATTGATTTCAATTTAAAAACTCCATATTTTTGTTTTTGCTATGTGTCAACTTCTATTAAAGCTACAGCCATGCCGCTTTGCACATGATTAAAGAACCGTATTCCCTACATTCTCACAAAAATCTACATTACTATGTTGTATAGGAGAGAAGATATTGCACAATGTGTGTTTTCCAATGATTTCAAAGTTAAAACTCCATTTTTTTTGCTAAATCTCAATTTCTAGTAAAGCTAAAGCCATTTTGTTTTGCACATGATTGGAGTACCACATTCCCTAAATTTCTACAAAAATTTACATTTCAATGTTGTGTAGGAAAGAAATTATCGCACAAAGTAATTTTCCCATTGATTTCAATGTAAAAACTCCATTTTCTTTGCTATATCTCAATTTCTATTAAAGCTCCAGCCATGCCGTTTTTCACATGATAGGAGTCTCTCATTCCCTACATTCTTGCAAATAATTACAGTTCTATGTAGTGTAGGATAGAAAATATAACACAAAGTGTGTTTCCTATTATTACAATGTAAAATCACCATTTCTTTTTGTTATTTTTCAATTCTATTAAAGCTACAGCCATGCTGTTTTGCAAATGATTGGAATACCACATTCTAAACATTCTAAAAAAATTATGATTCTATTGTGTATAGGAAAAAAAATATCACACAAAGAATGTTTTTTTATTGATTTCAATGTGAAATTCCATTTTTCCTTTTGACATATCTCAATTTCTATTAAAGCAACAGCCATGCACATGCTATTTTGCTCTATTTTGCACATGCTTGAAGTACTTCATTCCATACATTCTCAAAAAAATTCACAGTGCTATCATGTGTAGGAGACACAATGCACAAAGAGCGTTTTCCTAATGATTTGAATGGAAAATCTTTTTGCTATATCTCAATTTTTATCATAGCCACAAACAAGTCGTTTTGCATATGATTGGAGTACCACATTCCCTACATTCTGTCACAAATTTGTTGTACTATTGTAAATATGAAAGAAAATATCACACAAAGTGTGTTTTCCCATTTTTCTCCATTTTTCCTTTTGCCATATATCCCAATTTCTATTAAAGCTAAAGCCTTGCTGTTTTGCACATGATTGGAGTACGTCATTCCTTACATTCTTCCAAAAATTTGCAGTTCTATGTTGTATAGTAGAGAAAATATCGCAACAAGGATTACAGGATGCATACCAACACGTTTCAAAGTGAGAGCTAAAGCTACATTAGGAATACAAAAGTTGTCAATGACATTACAGTGGCCATCCATTGAATTCAGGTTGATAGCAATTAAAATACCCCCACCATAGTATGAGGATGTTTTCTTCTAACGAAAAACCTGATAGTGTGGTGGAAAGTAGTCATTTGAAGTCAACTTAGCTGACAGCCAGGTTTCTGTAAAGGCCAAACATCATAGTCACTTAGAAGCATGTTGGCCATAAACATGGAGGCTTTAGAACGTGTGCTCCTCACATTCTGATAATAAATACTGACATTCGGCTATTCTGCCATTATGGAGGGCCAACTTCAGGGGTTACCTCTCGCCCCTTGTTGCACTCTATTTCAGTGCCTGGAGTAGTGAGAACCAGTAAAGTAATATGAACTAGCTTATCTTCAATCATGTTACCATGCAAGTGACCAATAAATGGCCATATTAATGAATTTACTGGCCATAAGTCGAGGGACATTAATGGTTCTAGATCATTCTCCAGGTACCAAATGTAAAAGGATGAATATGAATTGTATTTAGTATTTAGCTTAACAATGTGGCCCACCTTCACGCAATTATGTTTCACAATTTGATCCAAAAGTATTTTACAACAAACATAAGGACTTAAATGTGTAGCAAATACATTAATAGGTTAAACCTTGGGGGTGCAGAGAATTTTGAGAAAATCCCCCTACTATTTACTACTGGTTTTTGGGACCTGTGGGAAAGTGAGGAAGGGAAATAGTGATTCACCTGAGGGGCATTTTCCACCCCAGTGGACGGCCCCCTCTCTCTTCTTGATAATGATTCCACTGCCACTTGTTTAGCCTTGGATGATTGGCATCTTTGAGATCTCTTGACTACAATATCTGCATATATTTGATTAGTTTCTTGCGGAGGGAGAACAATCTCCCCAGAAGGCTTCAATGCATTGACATCCTTCCTAAGAGACTTTAGTTCCTAAATGATTATCTTGTTTAATTCTGCAATGTCTGAAAGAGCTGTTACAAAATCTGTAAGAGGTCTTAAGCATTTGGAAATTGATTTGGAGATAATTAATGATATTTGCTGTTCAAAATGCATTAGGTCACGAGATGTGGTTTATGTTGTACCTACCTCCAAAGCAGTGTCAGTAAATACTGGACTAAGTAATGGAGTTTTAACTGGAGTACTTTCATCTCTAGATAACAGGCATGTGCGACATTTGTAGGTTGTTGCAAGTATCTGAGCATCACTGCCATTTACATTGAGGCAATCAATATGGCTTTTCTTAGAACAGATAACAAATTTTATAACCCAGCTCCATGGATAGATGTCCTTCCCACAAGTAAGGCAAGACCCTTGCCAAGACATATTTGTCTATTTTTACCTTGAGAATGACACACCATATTGTAGATGTGATAGAATGTGTGGACAACAATAAATGAACGACACCAAGACTAAATTGCAAGTTACCATTCATGAGTAGCTACAGAGAGCTACACTAAAAGCTACAAACTCAAAAATGCCAAAATTAAATTACATAATTTAAAATCCTATGGTGGGGGAAAACCCCCCACAGAAATCTAAAAATTGGGCCCTAAAAGGGGGCTATAGAACATTACAATAATAAATAAGAGAAAAATTTCAATCAGAAAGTTTTAAAATATACCAGACATCACTGAAATACAAGAGGCATTTGACAGCTTCTTCCTATCCACTGAGTGTAATATCCCATGCGATATTTCCCATTGAGCATGATATCTCAATGGGAAAAACACTATGTGTGATATTTTCTTTCCCATACATAATAGAATCATAACTTTTATCTGGAATGTTGGGAATGTGGAATCCCAATCATGTGCAAAACAGCATGGCTCTAGCTATAATAGGGAAGTGGAGGATGGATGTGAAGTAAGGAAAAGTAAGGAAAATGGAGTCTTTACATTGAAATCAGATATGAAACACCCTTTGTGTGATATTTTCTCTCCTATACCACATAGAAATGTAAACTTATGTAAGAATGTACAGAATGTGATACTGCTTTCATATGGAAAACGGCTGTAGCTTTTATAGAAATTGAGATTTAGCAAAAAAAAAAAAATTGGAGTTTTTATATTGAAATCAATAAAAAAACACACTTTTTGCGATATTTTCTCTCCTATAGAAAGCAGAACTCAAATTTTTGCAAGAATGTAGGGCATGAGGTACTCTAATCATGTACAAAATAGCGTGGCTGTATCTTTAATAGAAATTTGGAAATCAAAGAAAGAAAAATGGAGTGATTACATTAAAATCAATGAAAAAACCCACTTTGTGCAATATTTTTATTCCTATACATAATAGAATCATAACATTTATCCAGAATTTTGGGAATGTGGTACTCCAATCATGTGCAAAACGGCTTGGCTATAGCTTTAATAGAAATTGAGATATTGTAAAAAGAAAAATAGCGTTTTTACATCTAAGTCAATAAAAATACACACTTTGTGCGACATCTTCTTTCCTATACAACATAGAAATGTAAATTTTTTTGAGAATAAAGGGAATGAGGTACTCCAATAATGTACAAAATCGCATGGCTGTAGCTTAAAAAGAAATTCAGATATACCAAAAAGAAAAATGGAATTTCTAGATTAAAATCATTGGGAAACCCCACTTTGTGTGATATTTTCTCTCCTATGCAACATAGAACTGTAAGTTTTTGTGAGTATGTAGGGAATGTGGTATTCCAATCATTTGCAAAACCACATGGCTGTAGCTTTAATAGAAATTGAGTTATAGCAAAAAAAGAAAAATAGAGTTTTTACAATAAAGTCAATGAAAAAACACACTGTGTGATATTTTCTTTCCTATACAACATAGAAAAGTAAATTTTTGGGAGAACGTAAGGAATGAGGTATTTCAATCATGTGTGAAACGGCATTGCTGTTGCTTTAATAAAGCAAAAGAATAATAGAAGGGTAAAGGACAAGACCAGTATAACATCTATAATAACAACTACAGCTAAAACAAGAAAAACGAGTATAAAACTTAGCTTTTGATGTTTTCTTAGCTGTAGTCCACTCCTCTGTTGTGGCTTCTTGGTGAGAGACTTCTGAAAAAATGTAGCAATTAATTACAATTAGATTCTAGAAGCATAAAACATTTAAAAACAACAAATTGCAAAACAATTAATTCAAAACAATACTTATCGTTTTGGTTGGAAATCAAAGGGCACCTTGATGAAGCAAGAACATACTTGCGAAACGTCGTCAAATTTCCAACCAAAAAGATAAGTATTGCTTTGAATTAATTGTTTTGCAATTTGTTGTTTTTAAATGTTTTATGCTTCTAGAATCTAATTGTATTTAATTGGTACATTTTTTCAGAAGTCTCTCGCCAAGAAGCCACAACAGAGGAGTGGACTACAGCTAAGAAAACATCAAAAGCTAAGTTTTATACTCGTTTTTCTTGTTTTAGCTGTAGTTGTTATTATAGTTGTTGCTTTAATAGAAATTGTGATATAGCAAAAAAAATGAAGTTTTTACATTGAAATCAAAGGAAAAACACACTTTGTGCAATATTTTCTTTCCTATACGAAATAGAATCATACCTTTTATCCAGAATGTTGGGAAAGTGGTTGTGTGAATATTTGCAAAACGGCATAGCTGCAGCTTTAATAGAAATTGAGATATTTCAAAAAGAAAAATAGAGTTTTAAAATGGAAATCAATGGAAAAACACACTTTGTGCGATATTTATTTCATAGACAACATAGAACTGTGGTTTTTGTGGGAATATAGGGAATGAGGTACTTCAGTCATGTGCAAAATGGTATGGCTTTAGCTCTAATAGTAATTGAGATATAGCCAAAAGAAAAATGGAGTTTTTTTTTAAATCAAAGGAAAACACACTTTTCTTGATATTTCATCTCCTATGCAACATAAAACTGTAAATTTTTCTCAAGAATGTAGGGAGTCAGGTACTCCACTCATGTGCAACTTGTCATGGCTGTAGCTTTAATAGAAATTGAAATATAGCAATAAGAAAAATGGAGAATCTTAATTAAAAAAAATTGGGAAACACACTTTGTGCGATATTTTCTCCCCTATACAACATAGAAATGTTAATTTTAGCGAGAATCAAGCAATGAGGTGCTGCAGTCTGGTGCAAAATGGCGTGGTTGTAGCTTTAAAAGAAATTGATATATAGCAAAAAGAGAAAATGAAGATTTTACATTGAAATCATTGGGAAAACACATTTTGTATGATATTTTCTCTCCTATACACTGTAAAAATGCAAATTTTTTAAGAATGTAGGGAATGAGGTACTCCATTCATGTGCAAAACGTCATGGCTATAGCTTTAATAGAAACTGAGATATAGCAAACAGAAAAATGGAGTTTTTAAATTGAAACCAATAGGGAAACACACTTTGTGCGATATTTTCTCCACTATTAAAAATAGAACTGTAAATTTTAGCGAGAATCTAGGGTCTAAGGTGCTGCAATCCTATGCAAAATGTCATGGTTGTAGCTTTAAAAGAAATTGATGTATAGCAAAAAGAAAAAATGACGTTTTTCCATTGAATTCAATGGGAAAATGCACTTTGTGATTTATGTCTCCTACGCATGATAGAACTGCACATTTTGTCTGGAATGTAGGAAATGTGGTACTGCAATCATGTGCAAAACGACATGGTTACAGCATTAATAGAAATTGAAATTTAGCAAAAAGAAAAATGGAGTTTTTACATTGAAATAAATTAGAAAACACACATTGTGTGATATTGGCTCTCCCATACAACTTAGAACTGTAAATTTTAGCGTGAATGTTGTGAATGAGGTACTCCAACCATCTGCAAAATGGCATGGCTGTACCTTTAATAGAAATTGAAGTATAGCAAAAAAAATGGAGGTTTTAAATGGAAATCAATGGGAAAACACACTTTCTGCAATATTTTCTCTCCTATACAACATAGAACTTTAAATTTTCTTGATAATGTAGGAAATGAGGGACTCCAATCATGTGCAAATTGGCGTGGTTGAAGCCTTGAGTTGAAGCCTGTAATTGAGATATAGCAATTGAAATCAATGGAAAAACACACTTTGAGTGATATTTTCTTTCCTACACATCATAGAGTCATAACTTTTATCCAGAATGTTGGGAATGTGGTGACCCAATCATGTGCAAAACGGCATGGCTGTAGCTTTAATAGAAATTCAAAAATAGCAAAAAGAAAAATAGAGATTTCACATTGAAATCAATGGAAAGACAGACTTTGTGCTATATTTTTTCACCTATACCTCACTGAAGTGGAAATTTTTGCAAGAATGTAGTGAATGACGTACTCAATCATGTGCAAATCTGCGCGGCTGAAGCCCTAATAGAAATTGTGATATTGTGAAAAGAAAAATGGAGTTTTTACATTTAAATCATTGGGAAAACACACTTTGTGGGATGTTTTCTCTCTATACAACTGTGGAGAAGGCTGCTAATTTTTGATGTTATGGTTCACTAATAAACGTTGATTTATCATTCAACTGAGTTTTTGTATCTGAATGTCTATATGTTATTTGTATTTAACAACTATATGACATGTAGTCTTGTATGAATGAATTATTCATTCCAAAAACTGATGAAGCACTTCAGGATGAACAATAAATAAAAAAGTTTTATAATCCAGCAAAAACGAATTAATATCAATTAATAAATAAAAAGTTTACAATAAAATTAACATATGATAGTTATTTTTTGTGTCGTTTTGTATTTTGTTCAGGAGCAGATAAATTTTGTGACCTCTTTTTTGAATTATCATGGAGGAACTCTCTTTGGTTTTTTTTTTGAATATTTAAATTTTTTGAATTTTTTTGCTCATTTTCTTTTATTTTAAAATTTGAATTTAAAAATTGTATTGACAGAAACCTGTATTGTTTCCATGTGTTCCTATTATTTAAAAACCATGTGCATTTATACAGTAAGTGCTGTTGAAGCACATGCAGTTTTTTTTTCATTTCCATCTGATCTTATTTTTTTGTGTGTAGTTGTGGGGTGTCCACAAAGTATTAGTAGGATGTTCAAAAGTAAGTATATTGTAATCATAAGTGGAGGTAGGTGTTTTTACAACACCTTATCTCCACTGTACCCTGCTGCAGGAAATTAAGAACGAGTAGAATGAGGAACAATGGTATCGAATTGTACTCATGTGACATGAATTCCTGATTGTGTAAGTATGCCTGAAGTTGGGGGCATGGTTCGTTGTGTGTGTGGTGGTGTAAGGAGCGGTCATTGCATCATTAGTTGAGTCTATAATAGAGACCAGTGCATTGACTAATAAAGATGGGGATGTACTGGAAGTATTTGTAGATGTTGTCTCTATGTCATTGGGCTCATTCAGTGCAAAATCTGCCAGGAATGCTGGTTAAAGCTTATCTATGGAGACATTATCTTGGTGACCATTGAGGTCAAGTGTGTTCTACTTTTTGTGTTTGTCAATAATTTTGTAAAGACCTTGGTATGTAGCTCAAAGTGGATGAAAGTAGCTTTCAATGATGCTTTAAGGTGGCAGTGGAACCTCCCTACCCTGCCATTAGATTCTGGATGGTATGATGTGGTACGTTTGTGTTTTGTACCTAGGATTTTGCACAGTTGATTGAAGAGGAGTGAGTCGAATTGTTATCCTCTGTCTGTGGTTATTGTCGATGGTATTCCATATCTCGAGAACCAGTGTTTTAATAATTTTTGAGCTACTGTGGAAGCTGTGTGATCTGGTATGGGGATTCCTTTAGGCCATTGAGTAAATCGGTCCACAAAAGTCAAAATGTAATGATTTCCTTGATAAGGAGGTAATGGTCCTACTATATCTACGTGGATTCTGTCGAACCTTGATGTTGGTGGGGTGCAATTTGCTGAAGGTTAATACGTGTTTCATACGTGTTTTATAACTTTAATTTGTTATCAACACAAACATGAGGGTCATCTTTATGTTTTAGGAGAAAACTGAAATCTGCACCTGTGTCAATGAGAAATTTTAATTTGTTGTTAATATCTTGGATAAAAAATGGTGGCTATCGTTTCTGCCTGTATCATCTGCCACCTTTAGAGACGATAGGCCTATGAGTTTTCCTGCTTTGTGACACAGGGTGGAACACATTTTCAGGCCTTATCTCCAAAAGTGAGATGATACCAGAAGATTTCTGTTCCTTGATCAGCGATGTTCCAAGGTGTATGTCACCTGGAAGAAGACCTGGACCTTGTGTGTGTGTGTGTGGTCGGTCTATAGTTAGACCTTGAATCTTCTTTTTACGTAACTCTACTTGCTTCGTTATTTCCGACTGTTTCTGTTAGATGACTGCATGGTTTCTTCTCATTTGACAGGTAGACGTCTTGTGTTGACTCTAGTTTTGGATTGTTGCCAGGCATAGTTAAGGCATTAATATGATGGATTCCAGAATCCAGTACCTTCAGAATCTAATCAGCCATTTTGGCCAGTGCTTCCAAAGTTGTGGCCTGATCTGTGGTGGTCAGAATTACCCGTCATGGTAATCTGGAGACGAATAATTATCGAAGGAGAGGTAAATTTTCAGGGAATGTTACTGTGCTCCTGGCCAGCTGTTGCACATGTCACAACAGCTGTGTCGGCTACCTGTCCCCTAGTTGCACATTTTGAAGGAGTTGCTGTAACCTTTCTTGTTGTGTTGGGGAGATGCAAAGAGTTACAGCACTCTTTAACACTTGATATTCTTCAGTAACAGGGGGCCTTAGTATCAGTTCCTTAACTTGAGTAATAATTTCAGGGGGCAAGGCATCAATCGTCATGTTAAACTTTCGTGAGTCACATTTTATCTGATGGTCATGAACCTCGTTTTTGGGGTCATTTGACCAGAATATAGGCAGTTTTAAACATATTACTCCATGCTGGTGTTGCATGACGTTACAATTACTTTCATCTTATACGTGACCGAATGATTGAGGGCTTGTGGGATGTCCCACATCGCGGAATTGTGTAGGGCCTTCCATTATGACCTTGATATATTGAGCATAACCAAAACAAATGATTTTGCCCTATAGTCAAAAGTTGTTACTTTTGGTACTTATCCCAAACTTATCCCCTATTAGTTGCACTATCACTGATGTAAAATGCTATATGAATCACTATCACTAACTGATCACATTAGAAACTGGAAACTTTTATTTTATTTTTGCTGAAATTCTTGTTTCGTAGGTCGATGAGGTAGTGAACCTTTTTGTAAGTGGTGATTACTGGTGTGATAGCTTGAGTGTCACAGTTGACTTTTATGATTGTACTCCTGTTATGGTTGTAAATGTAGCATAGGGTAATCATTATGTGAATGACTGCCATTCTGTACTGTGGAGTGATGTGAAGACGTTGTGTTGTGTTTTTGAAATGTAATAAATTCCTTTTAAAAATGATTTAGAGTGTTCAAATATCCTGAAGTCTTCTTAGTTATTTATTTTCCATTGTTCTGTTGGTGTGTTTCCATCAGATCACCTCTGGGTCACCATTTGTGGTGAAGGCTACTAATTTTTGATGTTATGTTTCACTAATAAACGTTGATTTATTGTTCAACTGAATTTTTCTATCAGAATGTTATTTGTGTTTCATTGCTATATTAGAAGTAATCTTGTATGAATGAATTATTCACTTCATAAACTGATGAAACACTTGAGGATGAACAATTAATGAATAACTTTTATAATCCAGCAAGAACGAATTAATATCAATTAATAAATAAAAGGTTAACAATAAAATTAACATATGATAGTTAAGTTTTGTGTCGTATTGTACTTTTTTCAGGAGCAGATAAATTTTGCAACCTCTTCTTTGAATTATCATGAAGGAACTCTCTTTGGTTTTTTTAATATTTAAATTGTTTGGATGTTTTGCTCGTTCTATTTTATTTTAAAATTCTAATTTAAAAATTGTATTAACAGAAACGTGTATTGTTTCTGTGTTTTCCTATAATTAAAAAACCACTTTGCTGTCATACAGTATGTGCTGTTAAAGATCACGCAGTTTTTGTGCATTTGCATCTGATCTTATTTTTTTTTGTAGTTGTTAGGTGTCCACAAAGTATTAGTGGGATGTTCAAAAGTAAGTACAGTATAACCTCCTTAACCTGACCAGTCACTGTTCCAGGCCAAACCGGTCAACATATGGAGGGTGGTCAACATCTGCAGGTCACATAAAATTATAAATGTACATTTGTACATATTTAATAAAAGAACAGATCAGAAGAAATCATGTAGGATTCATGAGCATACAGTATAAATAACATACATTTATGTACAGTATGTATGTTAAAAATATTGTAAGCATTAACATGGATGTACAGTTTATTATGTGGATTTAAAGAAATCTGTTATTGCACTTTGTTTTGAGGACTTGGATGCAGCATGCACTTGCTCTATTTCTTTCTGAAGATCAAATGCCTTTTCTAGTATGCATCCAGAGGTGCCAGCTGCAAAGCACACTATTTCTTTAATATAGAGTGATGCTTGTTGAACCATGACATTTTGAAAATTCTCTTGCTCTTCCCCAGATTCCTCACTCTCTTCCTCTGTTTCTTTTGAACTGATTACAGAAAGCAGTATGCTCTCAGTATCGCTACCAAGGGTTTGATGAAGCTCCACACTGCTCTCATATTGCATCATTTCATTACCACTGACCAACTCCATGTTCTATAGTTGTTCATCAGTGGGAACAATATCCACTTCAGCAACGTTGGGGTTGTCCACTGGTGCACCACACTTTTGAAAACATTTGGCAATGGTGATCTTGGAAACGCATTGCCAGGCTGATGTGACCCACCAAATGCAGTCTAAAATAGTGATCAACTTACTATACTCCATGGCATTTTGGCAGTCTTCAGCATTTGCAATTAACATGTTGAGCAACTGCTGGTGGTAGTGGAACTTCATTGTTTGGATTATCCCTTGATCAAGAGGTTGCACCTCTGATGTTAAGTTAGGCGGTAGATGCAGCAGCCAAACATTTGTGAGCTCAATGGGTCCATTACTAGTAGCATTGTCTACCAAAATGACAATTTTTTGCTGCTTGAACTTTATGGCTGAGTTTACACATTTCACCCAGTCGAAAAAATTAGAACTGGTCATCCATGCTTTTTTGTTGAAGTAGTATTGCACTGGAAGGTTTTTGGATTCACGTTACTTTTCTTGAATGCTCTAGGACGTTCAGCATGACCAATGACTAGAGGTTGTAGTTTTATGCCCAAGGCACTACAGCAGAGAAGGACAGTTATGCATTCCTTAGCTTGTTTGCCACTCTTGCACCGATCACCTTTCTGAAGAAGGGAATTGGTTGGAAGCTGTATGTAAAACACAGCCGTTTCATTGGCATTAAATATATCTGTCAGACTGTAATCTGATATCAACGTAGGCAGCTATGATCTCCAGTCATCAGCACCAACAAGATTCACATCAGCTCACTCACCACTTAAAGAAAAACATTGAATGTTATGCGACAGTTTGAACTTTTCCAGCCAACCATTGCTGGCACTGAAATCTTCACGTCCCAGTGCTTGTGTGACTACTTTGGCTTTTTCCTGAAGCAGTGGCCCAGTTAAAGGAATGTTCTTGGATCGACAACTTGAGAAAAACTCAAAAACTTTTTTATCAAATCATCAGCCACAATCCTTTTCTTTCTGCTAGAACAATTTTCATTAAATGCTTTCAAAATTTTGTCCCTTGCCTTGACAATATTAACCACTGTTGTTTTTGAAATCCCAAAATTTTTGGCTATCTTTTGCTGAGATTTCCCTGCCTTTACTTGGTCCAGAACTTCCACCTTCTTTTCTGTCGTTAGCTCCACTATTTTTTGCTTTGACATAATGTTACATACACTCGTTACTTTGTCAACAAGAGAAGGTGGAAAGGGTTTTACCTAATGAGTGTCTGGTAGATGAAAAGGGTTTTCCCCTATGAGCGACTGGTAGATTGAATTTTGTACACAGCTGGCCGATTGGAGCATGATTGCACCAAAATGGTCAACATAGAGAGGTGATGATGACTGTTGTGCCAACCGTAGGTGGTCAGTGGTCAACATCCAGAGGTGGTCAACTTATGGAGTGTGCCCACAATGGTATGCCTATGGGAGCATTTTGGTTCTAATGATTCATGGTCAAGATAAAGAGGTGGTCAAAATATAGAGGTGGTCAACTTGGGAGGTAATACTGTATTTCCTAAATCCATTAGTCATATTCACAATCTTTGTCTTGATGATAATCTTCTTTCTTTAAATATTTCTCTTTTCAAGTCTAGCCCTTGTTTCTTGCTATATACTCCCAAATACCCCCTTAACTGAATGTACTAAAATTCTTGATTGCATTATTTCAATATTCCTTTTATTAATTGGAATTTTCCTACTTAACAATATTTAGGACAATCTATTCAACACAAGGCATCACAATTAATAGCCCTATCTACTGACCTTTCTGTTAAGCAATGTAACAATATTTATTATTGCAATGGCCATCTTATTGCTTAATGCTTAACAAATCTTCCATGTAACTGCTTATCTCCAAATCCTCTTGTACCACCTGATAACCACCATCCTCCCCTCCATATTTCTACATTCCTACAATTTCCCAAACAATCTACTATGGCAGTTGATGTTATCAACTGGCGTTCTGGCAATTATTTTGATCATTATTTTGATCTTAAGCTTTAAATTGGGACTCCTTACTTGATAAGGATTCCCTTGATGATAACATTACTTCAATCTATACCAACGTCACTTAGTGTATTAATTATATCATCCCTCACAACACCATTACTACAAATGCGCATTTTCACTTTTCGTTTAGTAGTACACTTATTTGCTCTATTAAACTTAAAAGAAAATTCTTTCACCTTTCCAAATCGAAATATGAATCTATTTTCCAATATAAATTTAAAATCTGTCGTAGACATGTTAAATATCTCATTACTCATGACCGTCAGAGATTTTTTAATACTCTTGTTTCTAAATCTCAATCCCCATATATATTTCAGAAGATCTTTAAAAGATACTCCCATAATTCTTCTACTAATATTTCACTTCTTCAAAATGGTAAACTTATATCAATTCTTTCTCATATCAGCCATATTTTCTCCAAATAATTTAACTTGGTTTACAATCCTTACACTACCTTCCACTACTCTACAACCCTTTCCCTTACACTACTCTACCCTCCATATAACAGAAGTAACTACTGAGGAAGTACTTGTTGCACTTGCCAAACTTAAGCCCTCGTTTTCAACTCATCCTGATCCTATTCTGTCTATGATTTTAAAGGCTTACCGCTATTTGTTTACCCCCTTACTTTCCAAACTGTTTTCCCAATGCCTGTCCCTTAATTTTATTCCTTACATTTGGCTCACTTCTACTATAATTCCTGTTCCCAAAACTGGATCACTACATGATTAAGCTAACTACCGACCTATTTCTTTAATCTCTCTTATAGCAAAGCCCATGAATATGTTTTGCTTTCCTACTTTCTCAATTTTTGCAAACCTATTCTCTCTAACAATCAGCACACCTTTATTAAAGGCCATTCTACTGAAACCAACCTTTTAACTCATATCAATAATATAAAAAACGCATTTAAACATCATTGTCAATTATATACCATTTGCCTTGACCTTAGCAAAGCCTTTGATACAATTCCAATTAACTTAATAATATATAAACTTAAAATGTATGGTTTTTCTCCAACACTTTCCTTATTCCTAAGAATTTACCTATCAAATCGCAAAAATAGAATACGTATAGATAAGCATTATAGTACTTCCTGTTATACCCCCACTTCTGGTGTCCCAAAGGGAGGCGACATTGCACCTTTCCTGTTTATATTATTTTTATATGATCTGCTTACAAATATACCAGCTACAACAAACTGCAATGCTTTTGCAGATGACATTTAAATATCCCAAACCATTAGGTCCTATACTCATGCTCTTTTATCACAAAAAGCTTTGGAATATGTAGAAAGTTTGCTATCTATCAACTGTCTTAATGTAAATATGGCTAAATCTTACGTTTTACAATTTACTCCTAAATTGTCTTCAATTATCTTTCCATATAAATTCTCAAATAATACCTGCATTACTAACATTGAGCACATCTGTGTTCTTGCAACTTATTTGATACTAAGTTAACTTTTAAGTCCCATCTACAAATCCTTACCTCATCCTGCAAAAGAAATTTAGGGGTTATAAAAATTCTTTCTGCATATATTAATACACCTCATACCTTACTTTTACTATATAATAGCCTCATTCGTTCTCACATCATTTACCATTTAACTTGTTGGTCTATCACTGCTACATCAAATATGCAACGTCTTGCAAGACTTCACATAAAATTCAATAATAAACTTAAAAGCATTGTTAAATTTTTGCGTTATCCATCATCTTACTACCCCTACCTACCTCAATAGCTTACTACAACTTATTACAAAATCACAACTACAATTAATCTATCATACATACAATAACTTGATAGATTCTCCCATTTTTCTAAGCTTACTTAACTTTCATATACCTCAGCATTATGTACACTACCCTTAAAATTTTTATTTAATTAATCATAAAAATGACCCTATCAGTATAGCCCAACACTGCTTCAATTTCAATCAATTATCATTTGACCATTTACAACTCCCTTACAGGTCATACAAGAAATATTTGGAAAGTTCTATCATTAAAAGAGGTCTTCTTATAGGGATAAATTCTAGACCTAATGTCTAAATCGTCAAAGTAAGTCTTAATAATTTGAGTCAGAAAATAATAGATGCTATTATGATTGATACTATTTCTTTGCCAAACCACATTGCTATTCATTCATCATCATCATAATCACCTTCATTAAATACCCATCATCATCAAAATCTCCACCATCAAAAGCCATTGTAACCCATCATCCTCTACATCTTAATGGGCTTTGACTCAGTTATGTAGTGGTAATCAAAATAATAATAATAATAATAGTGATAATAATAATATATCAAAAACAAGAATGGAGGTTTTACATTGAAATCAATGGGAAAACCCACATTGTGCAACATTTTCTCTCCTATACAACATAGAACTTAAATTTTTGCGAGAATGTAGGGAATGAGGAACTCCAATCATGGAAAAAACGGAATGGCTGTATCTTTAATAGAAATTTAGATATGGCAAAAATAAAAATGGATCTTTTAAGTTGAAATCTTCTGAACAGAAGCATAGCTTTTAGTCAGAATGTTGGGAGTGTGGTACTCTAGTCATAGGCAAAACGGCATGGCTGTAGCTTTAATAGAAATTGAGATATAGCAAAAAAAAATGAAGATTTTAAATTGAAATCAATGAGAAAACGTTCTTTGTGCGAAATAATAAGTTTTGTCCAAAATGCTGTGAATGTGATACTCCAATCATGGGTAAGAAAGCTTGGCTGGAGCATTAATAGAAATTCAGATATAGGAAAAAGAAAAATGGAGTTTTTGAATTTAAATAAATAGAAAAACACACTTTGAGCGATATTTTCTCTCTTATCCAACATAGAACTGTAAATTTATGCGATAATGTAGGAAATGAGGTACTAAAATAATGTACAAAACGGCATAGCTGTTGCTTTAATAGTAATTGAGATATAGCGAAAAGAAAAAAATAGAGTTTTTACATTGAAATCAATATGAAAACACAGATTGTGCGATATTTTCTCTCATATTCAACATAGAACTGTAAATTTTTGTGAGAATCTTGGGAATGAGGTACTCCAATCACTTGCTAAACGGCATCGTTGTGGCTTTAATAGAAATTGAGATATAGCAAAAAGAAAAATGAAGTTTTTACATTGAAATCAATGATAAAACACACTTTGTGCGATATTTTCTCTACTATACAACATAGAACTGTAAACTTTTCAAGAATGTAGGGAGTGAGGTACTCCATTTATGTGCAAAGCGTCATAGTTGAAGGTTTAATAGAAATGGAGATATAGCAAAAAGAAAAATGGAGTTTTTTCATTGCTATCAATGATAAAACACACTTTGTGCGATATTTTTTCTCTCCTAAACAACATAGAACTGTAAACTTTTGTGATAATGAAGGGAATGAGGTGCGGCAATCATGTGCAAATCGGCATGGCAATAGCTTTAATAGAAATTGAGATATAGAAAAAAGAAAAATGGAGTTTTTACATTGAAATCTTTGGGAAAACACATTTTGTATGATATTTACTCTCCTATACGATGTAAAACTGCAAATTTTTCAAGAACGTAGGGAATGAGGTACTCCACTTATGTGCAAAACGTCATGGCTATAGCTTTAATAGAAATTGAGATATAGCAAACAGAAAAATGGAGTTTTTTAAATTGAAACCAATAGGGAACACACTTTGTGCGATATTTACTCTCATATACAACATATATATCTAAATTTTTGCAAGAATGTAGAGAATGAGGTACTCCAATCTTGTGCTATTTGACATGGCTGTAGCTGTTTAAGAAATCTAGATATCGCAAAATAATAAATGGAGTTTTTTAATTGAAATCAATGGGAAAACACACTTTGTGAGATATTTTCTCTATTATTCAACGTATAACTGTAAACTTTTACAAGAATGTAGGAAATTAGGTACTCCAAATATTTGCAAAATGGCACGGCTGTAGCTTTAATAGAAATTGAGATATAGCAAAAAGAAAAACGGAGTTTCACCATTAAAATCAATAGAACAGAAACTTTGTGCTATATTTTTTCTCCTATACAACATAGAACTGTCAATTTTTTTAGAATGTAGGGAATGAAGTACTCCTATCATGTGCAATATGGCATGGCAGTAGCTTTAATAGAAATTTAGGTATAGGAAAAAAAATGAAGTTTTTCCATTGAAATAAATGGAAAAACGCCAGTTTTGGACAGAATGTGGGGAATGTGGTACTCCATGGATGTGCAAAACAGCATGGCTGGAGTATTAATTGGAATTGAGATATTGCAAAAAAATTGCATTTTTAAATTGAAATCAAACAGAAAACACACTTTGTGCAATATTTTCTCTCTTATAGAACACAGAAATTTAAATTGTATCAATAATGTAAGAAATGAGGTACTCCAATCATGTGCAAAACGGCATGGCTGTAGCTTTACTAGAAATTGAGATATGGTAAACAGAAAAATGGTGATTTTCCATTGACATCAAAAATAAAACACACTTTGTGTGATATTTTTATTGTTATGCATAACAGAACCACAAATTTTGGACAAAATGTTGGTAATGTGATGCTCCAATCATGTGAAAATGGCATGGCTGTAGCTATAATAGATATTGAGATATAGCAAAAAGAAAAATTAAGTTTTTCCACTGAAATCAATGGGTAAAAAACTTTGTGCATTATTTCTCCTATACATGATAGAACTGTAAATTTTTGTGAGAATGAAGGGAATGAGGTACTTCAGGCATGTGGAAAACGGCATGGCTGTAGCATTAAAAGAAATTGATATATGGCAAAAATAATAACACAGTTTTTACATTGAAATTTAGATACAGCAAAAAGTAAAATGGCGTTTTTTCTTAGAAATCAATTGGAAAACACTCTTTGAGCAATATATTGCTTCCTTTACATAATGGAATCGAGTCAAATATTGTCGAGAATGTAGTGGATAAGGTATTCCAACAATGTGCAAAACGGCATGGCTGCAGCCTTTAAAGAAACTGAGATATAGCAAAAATAAAAATTGAGTTTTTACATTGGAATCAATAGGAAAACCCACATTGTTCAATATTTTCGCTCCTATGCAACATAGAACAGCAAAGTTTTGATATAATATAGTGAGTGAGGTACTTCAGGCATATGCAAAATAGTGTTTACATTGAAATCAATTGGATATCACACTTTGTGCAATATTTTCTCTCGTATGCAACATAAAACTGTAAATTCTTTCAAGAAGGTAAAGAATGAAGTACTAAAATTATGTGCAAAGCGGCATTGCTGAAAATTGAGTTTTTACATCGAAATTAATTGAAAAACACACTTTGAGCGATATTTTCTTTTCTATACATAAAAGGATCATAACTTTTATCCAGAATGTTGGGAATGTGGTACTCCAATCATGTGCAAAACGGCATTGCTGTAGCTTTAATAGAAATTGAGATATAGAAAAATGGAGTTTTTACATTCAAATCAGTGGGAGAACACACTGTGCAATATTTTCTCACCTATGCATAATAGAACTGCAAAATTTTGGGAGTCAATCTGGTGCAAAACGTCATTGCTGTAGCTTTAATAGAAATTGAAATATAGCAAAAAGAAAAACGGTTTTCCCATTGATTAAACTTTGTGTTATATTTTCTCTCCTATACAACATAGAACATTAAATTTTTGCAAGGATGTAGGGAATGAGGTACACATATTAAATATAGCAAAAGGAAGAATGAAGTTTTCCTTTAAAATCAATGTAAAAAAACACTTTATGCAATATTTTCTTTCCTATACATAATAGAATCATGTTGTACTCCAGTCATGTGAATGTGGTACTCCAGTCATGTGCAAAACGGGATATAGAAAAAAGATAAATGGACTTTTTACAATAAAATAAATAGGGAAACACACTTTGGGCTATATTTTCTATCCTATACAACGTAAAACCATTATGTTTTGTGAGAATGTAGGGAATACGGTACTCCAATCATTTGCAAAATGGCATAGCTGTAGCTACAAATAAAATTGAGATAAAGCAAAAAGAAAAATGGAGTTTTTACATTGAAATCAATGGGAAAAACACTTTGTGCAATATTTGCTTGCCTTTACCTAATAGAATCATAACGTTTTTTTCAGAATGTTGGAAATGTGGTACTCCAATCATGTGCAAAACGGCATAGGAGTGGCTTTAATAGAAATTGATTTACAGCAAAAAGAAAAATGGAGTTTTTACATTGAAATCAATGGGAAAACATGCTGTGTGATATTCTCTTACCTATACTACATAGAACTATTAATTTTTTGAGAATGTAGGTTGTTATGTATTCCAATGATGTTCAGAATGGCATAGCTGCAGCTTTAAATGAAATTGAGATATAGCAAAATGAAAAATGGAGTTTTTACATATAAATCATTGGAAAAACACACTTTGTGTGATATTTTCTCTCTTATACAACCTAGAACTGAAAATTTTAGTGAGAGCACAGGGATTTAGGTACTCCAATCATGTTCAAAACGGCATTGGTGTAGCTTTAGTAGAAATTGATATATAGCAAAAAAATACAGTTTTTAACATGAATCAATGGGAAAACACACTTTGTGTGACATATTCGTATACATAATCGAATCATAAGTTTTATCCAGAATTTTGGGAATGTGATACTACAATTATGTGCAAAATAGCATGGCTGTAGCTTTAATAGAAATTAAGATATAGCAAAAAAAATGGAAATTTTACATTTAAATCTATTTGAACACACACTTTTCGTGATATATACTCTCCTATACAACATAAAACTGTAAATTTTTATGAGAATGTAGGGAATGAGGTACTCCAATCATTTGCAAATCGGCATGGCTCTAGCATTAAAAGAAATTTAAATATAGCAAAAAAGGAAAATTTAGTTTTTACATTGAAAGCTTTGGGAAAATACACTTTGTGTGACATTTTCTTTCTTATACATAATAGAATCATAACTTTTATTCAGAATGTTGGTAATGTGGTACTCCAATCATGTGCAAAACGGCATGGCTGTAACTTTAATAGAAAATGAAATGTAGCAAAAAGAAAAATGGAGTTTCTGCATTGAAATCAATGGGAAAACAAACTTTATGCAATATTTTTTTTTCCTATATCACATAGAACTGTCAATTTTTGTGAGAATGTAGGGAATAAGGTACTCCAATCAAATGCAAAACCGCATGGCTGTAGATTTATTAGATATTAAAATACAGCAAAAAGAAAATGGGAGTTTTTACATTGAAATCAATAAGAAAACACACTTTTACTGATATTTTCTCTCCTTTACAATATTGAACTGTAAATTTTTGTGAGAATGTCGGGAATGAGGTACTCCAATCATGTGCAATACGGCATGGCGGTAGCTTTAATAGAAATTGAGATATAGCAAAAAGAAAAATGGAGTTTTTCCATTGAAATCAATAGAAATACAAACTTTGAGAGATATTTTCTCTCCTATACAACATAGAACTGTAAATTTTTGTGATAATTTAGGGATTGAGGCACTACAAACATGTGCAAGTTGCATGACTGTAGCTTTAATAGAAATTGAGATATAGTGAAAAGAAAAATGAAGTTTTTGAATTGAAATCAATGGGAAAACGCACTTTGTGTATTTTGTCTCCTGCACATATTACAACTTTAAATTTAGGCCAGAATGTAAAGAATGTGGTGCTCCAATCAAGTGCAAAAAGGCATCACTTCAGCTTCAATATAAATTGAGAAATAGCAAAAAGAAAAATTAAGTGTTTACATTGAAATGTATAGGAAAACACACGTAGTGTGATATTTTCTCTCCTAATCATATAGAACTGTATATTTCTGCAAAAATTATGAAATCAGGTACTCAATCATGTGCAAAACGGCATGGCTGAAGCTTTTATGGAAAATTAAGATATAGAGAAGAGAAAATTGGAGTTTTTACTTTGACATGAATGGGAAACACACTTTGTGCGTTTTTTTCTCTCCTATACAACATACAACTGTAAGTCTTGGCGAGAATGTAGGGAATGAGATACTCCAGTCATGTGTAAAACGGCATGGCTTTAGCTTTAATACAAATTCAGAAATAGCAAAACGAAAAATAGAGTTTTTAAATTGAAATCATTAAGAAAACACACTTTGTGTGATATATTCTCTCCTATTCATCATAGAACTGTAGATTTTATCAAGAATGTAGGGAATGAAGTACTCAAATCAAGTGAAAAATGGCATGGCTGTAGCTTTAATAGAAATTGAGATTTAGCAAGAAGGAAAAATGGAGTTCTTACATTGAAATCAATGGGAAAACATGCTTTGTGTGATATTTTTTATCCTATACAACAAAGAACTGTAACTTTTTTGTGAGAATGTAGGGAATGAGGTACTCCAATAAAGTGCAAAACGGCATGGCTCTAGCTTTATTAGAAATTGAGATACACTAAAAGGAAAAATGAAGTTGTTACATTGAAATCAATGGGAAAACGCACTTTGAGCGATTTTTCTCTCCTTTCGCTAATAGAATTATAACTTTTTTGCAGAATGTTGGGAATGTGCTACTCCAATCGTGTGAAAAACGGCATGGCTGTGACTTGAATAGAAATTTAGATATAACAAAAAGAAAAATTGAGTTTTTATATTGAAATAAATGGGAAATCACTCTCTGTGTGATATTTTCTCTCCTATACAACATAGAACTATAAATTTTTGCAAGAATGTAGGGAATGAGGTACTCCAATCATGTGCAAAATGGGATGGCATTATATTTATTAGAAATTGAGATATGGCAAGAAAAAAAGATGAAGTTTTTAGTTTGAAATCAATGGGAAATCACACTTTGTGCAATATTTTTTCTCCTATAAAACATAGAACTGAAAATTTTGTGGAATGTGGGGAATGAGTTACTTCAATTATTTTCAAAATATCATGGCTGTAGCTTTAATAGAACTTGAGATATAGGAAAAAGAAAAATTAAGTTTTTCCATTGAAATCAATGGGAAAACGCACTCCATGCCTCCAGAGGGCATCAAGTTGGATGTACTGTCTTTATTGCTCTCTCCCACAGCGTGTTTACTAAGCTTGATCAGGTGTTTAGGTTGGTTTTGGTCAAGCTAGGTGATCTTTTAGTAATTCAGAGAAATTTTAAGCATGAGTTTTCTTATGGGGGTTGATTTTGGGGGACTTTCTAGCAATTTTGGCTTTTGTGGAGGTAAGCCATTTGGTTTAAACCTTTTCATATTGACAGTCGAATCATCGTTGGTGTGGTGGTGGTATCATGTGTAGCTATCAATTTTAGCTGCAGCAGACAATTTCTACCACTAGAGTTTTTTTTTGGTACAGTTTTTGATTGGTATTATGGTTTAGATGTTGTTTGTTTGATGGCACCTCAAGGGACTACTCCTTGCATAACTCGTAAAGATATTTACCCCTGGAATGTAGCTTTGAAATGTATTATCTGCCTTAGGAAAACACATATTGATTGTATAAATGTCACTGTCTCTGATGCACCTCTTTTGGCCTCAAATTTTAAATGTCATGAATGTTTACTTTCTCACAGATATAATACTCCAGTAAAGCAAGTATGACTCTCAGAGTCAGATACAAACTCCCCTGTTGAGGTTCATACTTTATCTAGGGACATCAAATCTCTTATAATATCTGTAGTGTCTAAGATGATTTCAGAGAGTTTGGCTCCTTTCCTTGCACTTATTCAAGCATTCAGGGACTCTCTTGCTACAAACAATGCCATTGTATCTGAAACCGCCACAATTGCACTCTGAGCTTTCTGCTTTTAGAGCTGAGATGGCTTCTGTATCCTCTGCATAGGCTACAAAAGGCACATATGCAGCTGCTGTCGCCAAGGCCCCAATAAGGTAGGCTAGTGCTCTTTAGATCCCATTGTTGGTTCACTCAATAGGCTCACTCCCCCTCACCCACCATGCAAGTCCATCTCTGAGCATCCTGATGGGAGGCCAGTGCGTTCAGGTGACCAGGGTGGTTCTGGTGCAAACTCAGGTGGGGAGCACATAGATCTGATCCTCCACCAATCAAGTGTGGAGGTAGATCCTCTTTTTTGAAGTAATACCTAAGTGTCCAGCTCTCTGAATTGTTATCTCATGGGTGAGTCCAGCTACTAACTGTCAAAGCATCAATGATCATCTGCAAGACCTTCGGCCAGGATGTCATGGGTTTATTTCCCAACTGAAGACAAAATATGATTCATATGCCTACTTTAGCATCAATTACAATGGGCCTGATCCTGACTCATTATTATCAGCTGAACTGTGGCCCTCTAATGCTCTGATTAAAAAGTTCATTGGCACTCTACATGACTCCATTATACAATCTAAAGTGGACATGGTCATCCTGAAGGATACTTTGATAGGAACAGGTGCTGAAAAGTTGTGGGTGAGAGAGGTTAACCCAACTGACATCACCATCTAATGGAACCAAATGCAATCAGTATTTATTACCAAAATGTCAGGGGACTGTGCTCAAAGAGTGACTCTTTTCTGTCTAATCTAGTTTTGGCACACTATGATATCATTGTGTTGTCTGAAACTTGGCTGTCTGGAGAGATCTCCTCTAATGCCTATTTCCAACTAAACTATATGGTCTTTTGCCAGGACAATTCATCTACCTGTCATGGTGGTGGTTTGCTGGTTGCAGTGAATCAGTCAATATTGGGGAGCAACTGCAGTCTTATTTCAGGTATCAGTGTCCCTGACCATGTCTTGGGTATCTAATTTAATCTGGCAGAGTATGGACATCTCACACTAATTGCCTGTTATTTTTCTCCAGCCTTAACAACAGCCACATTCACTTCTGTGTTGGATTCACTCTCTGTGAAACTAGCTGGTTTGTCCCCAGCATTTGTTGTGGAGGACTTTATTATTCCACTTATAGGTTGGTCAGCCAAGGTTCCAAGGCCCAGTCTCTTATAGCCCTTACCACATATCCTAAGTTACCTCAACTCAACTTCATTGGCAATTCCATGGGCCGACAATTAGATTTGTGCTTCTCTGACAAACAGGGTTTTTTTAAAGGAGGCTGTTGACCCACTATCAAAATTAGATCGGCTCCATCCAGCCTTAGTATTTGTTTTTCATTGCGCCAACAAATCAGTTGGTCAGCCCCTAGAGGGTCAATTGCGATATGACTGCTAGGGGGGAAATTACACACACTTTTATCATTGCCTGGCTAATGCGCCATGGGCAGCAGTTCTCTCATTTGAAGATCCAGGAGCTGCCAAGGATGGTTTTTATCATGTTCTTGGGTCAGCAATATCAAATTGTATACCTATTAAAATGGGTGCTAAGAATCAGACGGCATACCCGTGTTGGTTTAGTCCTGAACTTATCTGCTTAATTAAGCTAAAGAGGCGACTCTTTTCACTAAATAAAAAGCGACCCTAACCCGCTTTGTGGAGACGCTATTGTGACGCATGGGCCACAATCAAGAGATTGTTGGTTATCTCTCGGCAAGAGTACTTGACCATACTTCTATCTAAACAGAATTCACCCCAGTTTTTTTATGCAGGATTTAAGTGGCTGAAATATGATTCTGATCCCTTTCATGTAACAATTGCCTTATCTCTGATCCAGTGGAGGGGGGCAATGCTTTTAATGATCACTATGCCCATCTGCAGGAGGCTTTCACTCCCCCTCCATGCCTATGAGGTACCCATTTCCTCTCTTATTGGGTGGAGATTCATAAGATATTATATAATTTACAAATGCTGAAGTTTTCTTAGCAATTGGGAAATTAAAACCCTGTTTATCACCAGGCCCTAATGGTGTTCCCCCGTTCATCTTAAAGGCATATCGTGATATATATTAGAACCAGTAATTGCTGGCTTATTTAATCTTTGCCTGCAAAACCGATTCGTCCTGCTATTTGGAGAACAGCCAATGCATTTCCCATCGTTAAAAAGGGGTTAAATCTGTTGTCTCTAGCTATAGACAAATTTCCTTGTTATCTCTAATAGCTAAGACTCTGGAAAGAATTATTGCACCTAAGCTTGCATCCTGGTGTTTGCCAATTTTAAGCATGGATCAGCATGGTTTTTGCAAAGGACGATCTACAGAGACAAACCAATTAATTCATTTGGACAGTATCAATAAGGCATTAAAGCAGTGGCGCCAGGTGGACACTATATATCTGGATCTATCGAATTCTTTTGATTGGGTCCCAATCCCCCTTCTCATGTGGAAATTCGCTGAATATGGCATCACAGGAAACTTGCTAGGTCTACTTGAAAACTACCTATGCCTCAAATATAAATTCGTCAGAATTGGACATGTTATGAGTAGCCAATAATATCATCAGAAGATGGGCTTACTATAAGGAAGTGCCCTAAGCCCACTATTGTTTACCATTTTTATGAATGATCTTTACTCTAATATTCCACATGAGAGAATCAACCTAGCATTTGCTGATGACCTAAAGCTTTCGAAGACCCTGGAAAATCGTAGTCTGCAGAGCAATTAAATGAGGCCTTGGTTCAGGTTGAGTATTGGCTTAACATCAATAATTTAGCTTTGAATCATGGCAAGACACTTGTTATATGCTTTTATCGATTAGGTCCTCGATTTTGTTTTCTCCACAAATTTAGTAATGGTTCACTGATTCCCTGTGGTGATGTTGTACATGATCTCAGAGAAATGCCTGATACAAAACTGTCCTTCTTGAGTCAAGTTCACCACATGTATTTAAAAGTAAAGAGAGCATACCATGCTTTAAGTTATATAAAAGGCTTGCAGAGATTCCCAGCTTTGGCCATTCTTCTTTTTTGTTCACTGATCGAAACATTAATATCCTACTGCATTATTGTTTGTCAGGTTGTAGCCTCTAACACAAAAGCAAGTTGATTACACTGCACCACAAGATTCTAAGGCTGGGCATACCAACTACCATGAACAAGGCCCTGCCAAAGGACAGTGTCCATGCATTACCTGTGATGATGTTCATAACTTACAGAAGAATAATTTGGCTTCACCATTTATTTAGCAACCATATTGATTGTATGCAATTGCTTAGTTGTTGAGAAATATTTGTCCCCAGTCATCACCTGAGACAGTGATATCTATATGCTTATACAGGTGACACTAGCAACCCAGTCTACCTGGCACAATGTGATTTTAATATGCATGGGTTAACTCTTTACGATTTTCTGTTGCCATTTAGATCTTTAAAAGGAAGTTGATTGCACATCTACTTTCTGGAGGTTTCCATGAGGATCCACAATCGATTTTGTAATTCCTTTTGCTATTAGCTACTTTTAGCCATTTTGGCATTGCTTTCAACTTTTATACAGCAATGTATTGACTTGTAGTTTTAGCTATTTTGGCACTGCTTTGAATTTATAGACATTTAGAAATTGAATTGTGTTTTTAGCCATGTTGGTATCACATTTGACTTTTATTATCTTGGTATTGCATTGTGTTTTCAGTATATTAGGTACTATGCCATAGTTTTTAGACACTTTTGGATTTTCTTGTAATTTTATCCATTTTTTATGAATTTTCTTGTTATAGGTACTAGTGTGTGATGTGCCTTGCATAATTTATTACTACTTCATTAGGCAACACATTTCATTTAGATGATAATCTATTATGATGTTTTTCATTATCAGTTCTCCAGTATTAGCATTAACGAATGCCCAGTTGTTTGGGAGATGGTCTACTATTATAATTAGCACACCATCCCCTACCTAAGGGATAGCCTGTTTAGGGGACGTTAAGCAAATCAATCAATTAATAAATCAACTTCAATTTAAAAACTATGAATAATAGAATCATAACTTTTATGCAGAATGTAGGGAATGTGATACTCCACTGATGTTGAAAACAGCATAGCTGGAGCTTTAATTGAAACTGAGATATTGCCAAAAAAATTGCATTTTTATGTTGAAATCAAAAAGAAAACACACTTTGGGAAATATTTCCTCTCTTATAAAACAATGTAGGGAAAGAAGTACACTAATCTGGTGCAATACGTCATGACTGTAGCTTTAAGAGAAATTGGGATATAAAGAAAGAAAAACGGTTTTTACATTGAAATAAACAGGAAAACACACATTGTGCAATATTTCTCTTCTAAACAACATAAAAATGTAAATTTTTGCAAGAATGTAGGGAATGACGGATTCCTATGATGTGCAAAACAGCATGGCTGTAGCTTTAATAGAATTTGAGATACAGCAAAAAGAAAAATGGAGTGTTTACATTGAAATCAATGGGAATAAACTTTGTGCAATATTTTCTTTCCTCTACAATATAGAGGTGTAAATTTTTGCAAGAATTAAGGGAACGAGGTACTCCAATCATGTGCAGAACGGCATGGCTATTGCTTTAAAAGAAATTGAGATGTAGCAAAAAGTAAAATGCAGATTTTACATTGAAATCAATGAGAAAACACCCTTTCTGCCATATTTTCTTTCCTATACATAATGGAATCATAACTTATATCCAGAATGTTGGAAATGTGGTACTCCAAACATGTGCAAAAAGGCATGGCTGTAGGCTTAATGTAAATTGAGATATAGCAAAAAGAAAAACGGAGATTTTACATTGAAAACAATAGGAAAACACACTTTCTGCAATATTTTCTCTCCTATACAACATAGAACTGGAAATTTTTGCACGAATGTAGGGAATAAGGTACCCTAATCGTATGTAAAACGTCATATCTGTAGCATTAATAGAATTTCATATGTAACCAAAAGAAAAATCCAGTTTTTACATTGAAATCAATGGAAAAAACACTTTGTACGATATTTTCTGTTCTAGAATATTCTCCCCTAGATATTTCTCTTATACAACAGTAATTCTTTTTTTAGAATATAGGGATTGAGGTACTGCAATCATGTGCAAACCCGCATGGCTGTAGCTTTAAATTTAATTAAGATATGGCAAAAAGAAATATGAAGTTTTTCCATTGAAATCACTGGAAAAACACCCGTTGTTCTATATTTTTTGTCCTATACAACATAGAACTGTAAATGTTTATGAGAATAAGTACTCCAATCATTTGCAATACAGCATGGCTGTAGCATTAATAGAAATTTAAATATAGCTAAAAAAAATTGAGTTTTTACATTGAAATCAAGGGTAAAACACACTTTGTTTGATAAATTGTTTCCTATACATTGTAGAATCATAATTTTTATTGAGAATGTTTTTAATGTGGCACTCTAATCATGTGCAAAACGGCATAGCTGGGGCTTTAAAAGAAGTTGAGATATTGCGAAATAAAAAATAGAGTTTTACATTCAAAAAATTACTCCTATCTTGTGAAAAACGGCATGGGTGTAGCGTTGATAAGAATTGAGATACAGCAACAAGAAACATGGAGTTTTGACATTGAAATCAATGGAAAAACACACTTCGTGCAATATTTTCTGTACTATACAACATATTTAATGTAAATTTGTGAGAGAATGTAGGGTATGAGGTACTTGAATCATGTGCAACATGGCAAAGCTGTAGCTTTATAAAAACTGAGATGTAGGAAAATCAAAAATGGAGTTTCTACATTGAAATCAGTAGGAAGACACACTGCAAAATGTAGGGAATTAGGTACTCCAATCATGTGCAAAACAGAATGGCTGTAGCTTCAAAAGCAATTGAGATATAGAAAAAAGAACAATGGAGTTTTTACATTGAAACCAATTCGAAAACACAGTTTGTTTGATATTTTCCCTCCTATACAACATCAAACTGTAAACTTTTGTGAGAATGTAGGTAATTAGGTACTCCAATCATTTGCAAAACGGCATGGCTGTAGCTTTAAAAGAAGTATAAATGTAGCAAAAAGAAAAATGGTTTTTACATTGCAATCGATAGGAAAACCCACTTTGTGTGATGCTTTCTTTCCTATACATAATATAATCATAACTTTTATCCAGAATGTCGGGAAAGTGGTACTCCAATCATGTGCAACACGGCATGGTTGTAGCTTTACTAGAAATTGAGATATAGCCGAAAGAAAATGGTTTATAAATTGAAATCAATGTGAAACACTATGTGTGATATTTTCTTTCCTGTACGACATAGAACTGTAAATTAATGAGAGAAACGGTATGGAATGAGGTAAACCAATCATATGCAAAACGGCATTTCTTTAGCTTTAATAGAAATTGATTCTTCGAAAGAAAATAGCTTTAATAGAAATTGATTTAATAGAAATGGATTTTTTGCATGGAAATCAATGGGAAAACACACTTTGTGCGATAGTTTCTTTCATATACAATAGAATCATAACTATTATTCAGAATATTGATAATGTAGAACTCCAATTATGTACAACATGGCATGGCTGTACCTTTAATAGAAATTGAGATATGGCGAAGAGAAAAATGGTGTTAAGCTTTGAAATGAATGAGAAAGCACACTTTGTGTGATATTTTCTCTTTTGTACAACATACAATTGTAAATTTTTGTGAGTATGTACAAAATGAGGACCTCCACTAATGTGCCAAACGTTATAGCTGTAGCTTTAATAGAAATTGAGATAAAGTGCAAATAAAAATGGTGTTTAACATTGAAATGAATGGAAAACCACACTTTGTGCGATATTTTCTCTTCCATACAACATGGAACTGTAAATTTTTCCACCATGTAGGGAATGACGTACTCCAATCATGTGAAAACCCTCATGGCTGTAGCTTTAATTGAAATTGAGATATAGGAAAACGAAAAATGGAGTTCTTACTTGGAAATCAATGGGAAAAAACACTTTGTGTGATACTTTCTTTCCTATACAACATCGAACTGTAAAATATTTCTAGAATGTATTGAATAAGGTACTCCAATCATGTGCAAATAACATGGCTGTTGCTCTAATAGAAATTAAAGTATAGCAAAAAGAAAAGTGGAATTTTTAAAATTGATGTCAAAAAGAAAAACTGTTTTTACATTGAAATCAATGGGAACACACAATTTGTGCAATATTTTCTCTCCTATTCAACATAGAACTGTAAATATTTGTGAGAAGTAGGAAATATACTGCTGCTATTATGTGCAAAACGGCATGGCTGTAGCTTTAATAGAAATTAATATAGAGCAAAAAGA